>JAXCGZ010011822.1:0-15000 GCA_037179515.1 Halocaridina rubra
AGTACATGAAGTTAATGAAAGAAGAAGGGGATTTTTAACCAAAAAAATGCAACAGGTTAACAATGAAGAACCTTTCTATGTGGTATTTGACATCTGCAGACGGGAAAATACACCTGGTTATCAATTCTTAAATTCATATATTGCAAATAATGTGGAAGCTTCTGCTCTAAGTGGAATAAAATCTGTAATACTGAATAAACCCGAAGGTGCCACAAAATATCTTACATATAGACAAATTTTAAATAGTCAGTTGACAGTACATAAAGTGTATAGTAGCAAAGAGTTTGTACCAGATTATTTGCGAATGGCATTCACAAGGTTAAGAGTAATGTCTCATGAGTTGCGTGTAGAGACTGGAAGGTGGAGCAGAACACCAAGAGAAATGAGAGTATGTGCTTGTGATCAAATGGCAGTTCAGAGTGAAGAACATGTGCTAATTGAGTGTCCTTTCTCCCAACCAGTGAGACAAAAATATAATATGTTAAACTATCTGAGTGTCCAATCACTTTTGAATGAAGAGCTTCATATTACCGAGTTGTGTCAATATATTTATGAAGTATTAAAGTTGTACAGATAAGGAAGAGATTCAACCTTGTAATGAGGAAAGCATTGATTTTTGTATGTATAGGTTAATTTGTAATATTTGGATGTATTCTATTCTTCTAACTGTATTTCAGAATTAGGCATTAAGATAAATATGATTATTTACTTTTGTTGGTAAGTTTGTGATAATATGTGTATTATTCTTTAGGCTAAGATTTTTTTGATGGACAAAATATTGTTTCTATTACTTATGCTATTTTGTGCAAAAAGAAAAAATTTAATATATTTTTGTAATACTTTTGTAATATTTTGTCAATAAACTATATGTCAGTATATTTATGAAGTACTAAAGTTGTACAGATAAGGAAGAGATTCAACCTTGTAATGAGGAAAGCATTGATTTTTTGTATGTATAGGTTAATTTGTAATATTAGGATGTATTCTATTCTTCTAACTGTATTTCAGAATTAGGCATTAAGATAACTATGATTATTTAATTTTGTTGGTAAGTTTGTGAGAATATTTGTATTGTTCTTTAGGCTAAGATTTTTTTGATGGACAAAATATTGTTTCTATTACTTATGCTATTTTGTGCAAAAAGAAAAATTTAATATATTTTTGTAATACTTTTGTAATATTTTGTCAATAAACTATATATATATATACGATGATTCTCTTTCTCGGCTTCATATAACCAGATTCCTCCAGAACTTCAAAACCATCGTCTTTTTCGAGAAAGATCCTATTCTTTAGATTTTGTTTGACTGCCGGACTATAAATGGTTGCAGCCTACGAGAATTCACAAAGCAAGAAACTAGTCTTCGAGAAACCTTTTTTTTTTTTTTTTTTTTTAGGATGGGATATGATAGGAGGGGAAAAAGGGGAGGGGATTAAAGATATAAGGGAATTGGAGGGAAAAGCACGAAAATTAAATAAAGTAGGAGAAGAAAGAGAGGGGCAGACCCTCGTGCTAAGTTTTGATCTAAAGTAAAGATCTTGTTACGCGGCTTCCGAGAAACCAACATCGTACCTGCTATCCAACGTGGATATTGGGAAAACAGTATTTGATCGATGTGTGTAAAATTTGCAAGGAAACACAGGAAGAAACCAAGGAAGCCGCTTAAGAATGCACTAAGGAACCCAACTTAGAAGGAACTAAGGAACCAACCTAATGATGCACCATGGAACACACATAGGAAGGAACCATGGAGACCACCAACAAGGGAACCACAGCTTCCACCCAAGAGGGAACCACACGTCGCAGGGCTAGCCCCCTCCCAGAGGGCGCCTGGGAGCTAGCCCCCTCCCGGAGGGCGCCTGGGGGCTAGCCCCCGCCCGGAGGGCGACTGGGGGCTAGCCCCCTCCCGGAGGGCGCCTGGGGGCTAGCCCCCTCCCGGAGGGCGCCTGGGGGCTAGCCCCCTCCCGGAGGGCGCCTGGGGGCTAGCCCCCTCCCGAAGGGCGCCTCGGGGCTTGCCCCTCCCAGGAGGGTGCCTCGGGGCTAGCCCCTTCCCATGAGGGCGCCTCGGGGCTAGCCCCCTCCGAGAGGGCACCTCGGGGCTAGCCCCTCCCAGAAGGGTGCCTCGTGGCTAGCCCCCTCCCGGAGGGCGCCTGGGGGCTAGCCCCCTCCCGGAGGGCGCCTGGGGGCTAGCCCCCTCCCGGAGGGCGCCTGGGGGCTAGCCCCCTCCCGGAGGGCGCCTGGGGGCTAGCCCCCTCCCGGAGGGCGCCTGGGGGCTAGCCCCCTCCCGGAGGGCGCCTGGGGGCTAGCCCCCTCCCGGAGGGCGCCTGGGGGCTAGCCCCCTCCCGGAGGGCGCCTGGGGGCTAGCCCCCTCCCGGAGGGCGCCTCGGGGCTAGCCCCCTCCCGGAGGGCGCCTCGGGGCTAGCCCCCTCCCGGAGGGCGCCTCGGGGCTAGCCCCCTCCCGGAGGGCGCCTCGGGGCTAGCCCCCTCCCGGAGGGCGCCTCGGGGCTAGCCCCCTCCCGGAGGGCGCCTCGGGGCTAGCCCCCTCCCGGAGGGCGCCTCGGGGCTAGCCCCCTCCCGGAGGGCGCCTCGGGGCTAGCCCCCTCCCGGAGGGCGCCTCGGGGCTAGCCCCCTCACGGAGGGCGCCTCGGGGCTAGCCCCCTCACGGAGGGCGCCTCGGGGCTAGCCCCCTCCCGGAGGGCGCCTCGGGCCTAGCCCCCTCCCGGAGGGCGCCACGGGGCTAGCCCCCTCCCGGAGGGCGCCACGGGGCTAGCCCCCTCCCGGAGGGCGCCTCGGGGCTAGCCCCCTCCCGGAGGGCGCCTCGGGGCTAGCCCCCTCCCGGAGGGCGCCTCGGGGCTAGCCCCCTCCCGGAGGGCGCCTCGGGGCTAGCCCCCTCCCGGAGGGCGCCTCGGGGCTAGCCCCCTCCCGGAGGGCGCCTCGGGGCTAGCCCCCTCCCGGAGGGCGCCTCGGGGCTAGCCCCCTCCCGGAGGGCGCCTCGGGGCTAGCCCCCTCCCGGAGGGCGCCTCGGGGCTAGCCCCCTCCCGGAGGGCGCCTCGGGGCTAGCCCCCTCCCGGAGGGCGCCTCGGGGCTAGCCCCCTCCCGGAGGGCGCCTCGGGGCTAGCCCCCTCCCGGAGGGCGCCTCGGGGCTAGCCCCCTCCCTGGAGGGCGCCTCGGGGCTGGCCCCCTCCCGGAGGGCGCCTGGGGGGCTAGCCCCCTCCAGGAGGGCGCCTGGGGGGCTAGCCCCCTCCAGGAGGGCGCCTGGGGGCTAGCCCCCTCCCGGAGGGCGCCTGGGGGCTAGCCCCCTCCCGGAGGGCGCCTGGGGCTAGCCCCCTCCCGGAGGGCGCCTGGGGGCTAGCCCCCTCCAGGAGGGCGCCTGGGGGCTAGCCCCCTCCCGGAGGGCGCCTGGGGGCTAGCCCCCTCCCGGAGGGCGCCTGGGGGCTAGCCCCCTCCCTTATGGCGCCTGGGGGCTAGCCCCCTCCCGGAGGGCGCCTGGGGGCTAGCCCCCTCCCGGAGGGCGCCTGGGGGCTAGCCCCCTCCCGGCGGGCGCCTGGGGGCTGGCCCCCTCCCGGCGGGCGCCTGGGGGCTGGCCCCCTCCCGGAGGGCGCCTGGGGGCAAGCCCCCTCCCGGAGGGCGCCTGGGGGCTAGCCCCCTCCCGGAGGTCGCCTATGGGCTGGCCCCCTCCCGGAGGGCGCCTGGGGGCTAGCCCCCTCCCGGAGGGCGCTTGGGGGCTAGCCCCCTCCCGGAGGGCGCTTGGGGGCTAGCCCCCTCCCGGAGGGCGCTTGGGGGCTAGCCCCCTCCCGGAGGGCGCCTGGGGGCTAGCCCCCTCCCGGAGGGCGCCTGGGAGCTAGCCCCCTCCCGGAGGGCGAATGGGAGCTAGCCCCCTCCCGGAGGGCGAATGGGAGCTAGCCCCTTCCCGGAGGGCGCCTCGGGGCTGGCCCCCTCCCGGAGGGCGCCTGGGGGGCTAGCCCCCTCCAGGAGGGCGCCTGGGGGGCTAGCCCCCTCCAGGAGGGCGCCTGGGGGCTAGCCCCCTCCCGGATGGCGCCTGGGGGCTAGCCCCCTCCCGGAGGGCGCCTGGGGGCTAGCCCCCTCCCGGAGGGCGCCTGGGGGCTAGCCCCCTCCCTTATGGCGCCTGGGGGCTAGCCCCCTCCCGGAGGGCGCCTGGGGGCTAGCCCCCTCCCGGAGGGCGCCTGGGGGCTAGCCCCCTCCCGGCGGGCGCCTGGGGGCTGGCCCCCTCCCGGCGGGCGCCTGGGGGCTGGCCCCCTCCCGTAGGGCGCCTGGGGGCTGGCCCCCTCACGGAGGGCGCCTCGGGGCTGGCCCCCTCACGGAGGGCGCCTGGGGGCTGGCCCCCTCCCGGAGGGCGCCTGGGGAATAGCCCCCTCCCGGAGGGCGCCTGGGGGCTGGCCCCCTCCCGGAGGGCGCCTGGGGGCTAGCCCCCTCCCGGAGGGCGCCTGGGGGCTAGCCCCCTCCCGGAGGGCGCCTGGGGGCTGGCCCCCTCCCGGAGGGCGCCTGGGGGCTAGCCCCTTCCCGGAGGGCGCCTGGGGGCTAGCCCCTTCCCGGAGGGCGCCTCGGGGCTAGCCCCCTCCCGGAGGGCGCCTCGGGGCTAGCCCCCTCCCGGAGGGCGCCTCGGGGCTAGCCCACTCCCGGAGGGCGCCTGGGGGCTAGCCCCCTCCCGGAGGGCGCCTGGGGGCTAGCCCCCTCCCGGAGGGCGCCTGGGGGCTAGCCCCCTCCCGGAGGGCGCCTGGGGGCTAGCCCCCTCCCGGAGGGCGCCTGGGGGCTAGCCCCCTCCCGGAGGGCGCCTGGGGGCTAGCCCCCTCCCGGAGGGCGCCTGGGGGCTAGCCCCCTCCCGGAGGGCGCCTGGGGGCTAGCCCCCTCCCGGAGGGCACCTGGGGGCTAGCCCCCTCCCTTATGGCGCCTGGGGGCTAGCCCCCTCCCGGAGGGCGCCTGGGGGCTAGCCCCCTCCCGGAGGGCGCCTGGGGGCTAGCCCCCTCCCGGCGGGCGCCTGGGGGCTGGCCCCCTCCCGGCGGGCGCCTGGGGGCTGGCCCCCTCCCGGAGGGCGCCTGGGGGCAAGCCCCCTCCCGGAGGGCGCCTGGGGGCTAGCCCCCTCCCGGAGGTCGCCTGGGGGCTGGCCCCCTCCCGGAGGGCGCCTGGGGGCTAGCCCCCTCCCGGAGGGCGCTTGGGGGCTAGCCCCCTCCCGGAGGGCGCTTGGGGGCTAGCCCCCTCCCGGAGGGCGCTTGGGGGCTAGCCCCCTCCCGGAGGGCGCCTGGGGGCTAGCCCCCTCCCGGAGGGCGCCTGGGAGCTAGCCCCCTCCCGGAGGGCGAATGGGAGCTAGCCCCCTCCCGGAGGGCGAATGGGAGCTAGCCCCTTCCCGGAGGGCGCCTCGGGGCTGGCCCCCTCCCGGAGGGCGACTGGGGGCTGGCCCCCTCACGGAGGGCGCCTGGGGGCTGGCCCCCTCACGGAGGGCGCCTCGGGGCTGGCCCCCTCCCTGGAGGGCGCCTCGGGGCTGGCCCCCTCCCGGAGGGCGCCTGGGGGGCTAGCCCCCTCCAGGAGGGCGCCTGGGGGGCTAGCCCCCTCCAGGAGGGCGCCTGGGGGCTAGCCCCCTCCCGGAGGGCGCCTGGGGGCTAGCCCCCTCCCGGAGGGCGCCTGGGGCTAGCCCCCTTCCGGAGGGCGCCTGGGGGCTAGCCCCCTCCCGGAGGGTGCCTGGGGGCTAGCCCCCTCCCGGAGGGCGCCTGGGGGCTAGCCCCCTCCCGGAGGGCGCCTGGGGGCTAGCCCCCTCCCATATGGCGCCTGGGGGCTAGCCCCCTCCCGGAGGGCGCCTGGGGGCTAGCCCCCTCTCGGAGGGCGCCTGGGGGCTAGCCCCCTCCCGGCGGGCGCCTGGGGGCTGGCCCCCTCCCGGCGGGCGCCTGGGGGCTGGCCCCCTCCCGGAGGGCGCCTGGGGGCTGGCCCCCTCACGGAGGGCGCCTCGGGGATGGCCCCCTCACGGAGGGCGCCTGGGGGCTGGCCCCCTCCCGGAGGGCGCCTGGGGAATAGCCCCCTCCCGGAGGGCGCCTGGGGGCTGGCCCCCTCCCGGAGGGCGCCTGGGGGCTAGCCCCCTCCCGGAGGGCGCCTGGGGGCTGGCCCCCTCCCGGAGGGCGCCTGGGGGCTAGCCCCTTCCCGGAGGGCGCCTGGGGGCTAGCCCCCTCCCGGAGGGAGCCTCGGGGCTAGCCCCCTCCCGGAGGGCGCCTCGGGGCTAGCCCCCTCCCGGAGGGCGCCTGGGGGCTAGCCCCCTCCCGGAGGGCGCCTGGGGGCTAGCCCCCTCCCGGAGGGCGCCTGGGTGCTAGCCCCCTCCCGGAGGGCGCCTGGGTGCTAGCCCCCTCCCGGAGGGCGCCTGGGGGCTAGCCCCCTCCCGGAGGGCGCCTGGGGGCTAGCCCCCTCCCGGAGGGCGCCTGGGGGCTAGCCCCCTCCTGGAGGGCGCCTGGGGGCTAGCCCCCTCCCGGAGGGCGCCTGGGGGCTAGCCCCCTCTCGGAGGGCGCCTCGGGGCTAGCCCCCTCCCGGAGGGCGCCTCGGGGCTAGCCCCCTCCCGGAGGGCGCCTCGGGGCTGGCCCCCTCCCGGAGGGCGCCTCGGGGCTGGCCCCCTCACGGAGGGCACCTCGGGGCTGGCCCCCTCCCTGGAGGGCGCCTCGGGGCTGGCCCCCTCCCGGAGGGCGCCTCGGGGCTGGGCCCCTCCCGGAGGGCTCCTCGGGGCAGGGCCCCTCCCGGAGGGCGCCTCGAAGTTAGCCCCCTCCCGGAGGGCGCCTCGAAGTTAGCCCCCTCACGGATGGCGCCTCGAAGTTAGCCCCCTCCCGGAGGGCGCCTCGAAGTTAGCCCCCTACCGGAGGGCGCCTCGGGCTGGCCCCCTTCCGGAGGGCGCCTTGGGCTGGCCCCCTCCCGGAGGGTGCCTCGGGGCTGGCCCCCTCCCGGAGGGCGCCTCGAGGCTAGCCCCCAGGCGCCCTCCGAGAGGGGGCTAGCCCCAGGCGCCCTCAGGGATGGGACTAGCCCCGAGGCGCACTCGGAGAGGGGGCCATCCCCAAAGGCACCCTGATGGAGGGCGTCTTAAGGAAGGGGGCTAGCCTAGAGGTGCCCTAGTGGAGGGGCTAGCCCCGAAGCACCCTCCGGGAGGGGGCTAGCCCCGAGGCGCCCTCCGGGAGAATGCTAGCCCAGAGGCGCCCTCCGGGAAGGGGCCAGCCCCGAGGCGCCCTCCGGGAGGGGGCCAGCCCCGAGGCCCCCTCCCGGAGGGCGCCTCGGGGCTGGCTCCCTCCCGGAGGGCGCCTCGGGGCTGGCCCCCTCCCGGAGGGCGCCTCGGGGCTGGCCCCCTCCCGGAGGGCGCCTTGGGGCTGGCCCCCTCCCGGAGGGCGCCTCGGGGCTGGCCCCCTCCCGGAGGGCGTCTCTGGGCTAGCCCCCTCCCGGAGGGCGCCTGAGGGGCTAGCCCCCTCCAGGAGGGCGCCTGGGGGGCTAGCCCCCTCCAGGAGGGCGCCTGGGGGCTAGCCCCCTCCCGGAGGGCGCCTGGGGGCTAGCCCCCTCCCGGAGGGCGCCTGGGGCTAGCCCCCTCCCGGAGGGCGCCTGGGGGCTAGCCCCCTCCCGGAGGGCGCCTGGGGGCTAGCCCCCTCCCGGAGGGCGCCTGGGGGCTAGCCCCCTCCCGGAGGGCGCCTGGGGGCTAGCCCCCTCCCGGAGGGCGCCTGGGGGCTAGCCCCCTCCCGGAGGGCGCCTGGGGGCTAGCCCCCTCCCGGAGGGCGCCTGGGGGCTAGCCCCCTCTCGGAGGGCGCCTGGGGGCTAGCCCCCTCCCGGCGGGCGCCTGGGGGCTGGCCCCCTCCCGGCGGGCGCCTGGGGGCTGGCCCCCTCCCGGAGGGCGCCTGGGGGCTGGCGCCCTCACGGAGGGCGCCTCGGGGCTGGCCCCCTCACGGAGGGCGTCTGGGGGCTGGCCCCCTCCCGGAGGGCGCCTGGGGAATAGCCCCCTCCCGGAGGGCGCCTGTGGGCTGGCCCCCTCCCGGAGGGCGCCTGGGGGCTAGCCCCCTCCCGGAGGGCGCCTGGGGGCTAGCCCCCTCCCGGAGGGCGCCTGGGGGCTGGCCCCCTCCCGGAGGGCGCCTGGGGGCTAGCCCCCTCCCGGAGGGCGCCTGGGGGCTAGCCCCCTCCCGGAGGGCGCCTGGGGGCTAGCCCCCTCCCGGAGGGCGCCTCGGGGCTAGCCCCCTCCCGGAGGGCGCCTCGGGGCTAGCCCCCTCCCGGAGGGCGCCTCGGGGCTAGCCCCCTCCCGGAGGGCGCCTCGGGGCTAGCCCCCTCCCGGAGGGCGCCTCGGGGCTAGCCCCCTCCCGGAGGGCGCCTGAGGGCTAGCCCCCTCCCGGAGGGCGCCTGGGGGCTAGCCCCCTCCCGGAGGGCGCCTGGGGGCTAGCCCCCTCCCGGAGGGCACCTGGGGGCTAGCCCCCTCCCGGAGGGCGCCTGAGGGCTAGCCCCCTCCCGGAGGGCGCCTCGGGGCTAGCCCCCTCCCGGAGGGCGCCTCGGGGCTAGCCCCCTCCCGGAGGGCGCCTCGGGGCTAGCCCCCTCCCGGAGGGCGCCTCGGGGCTGGCCCCCTCACGGAGGGCACCTCGGGGCTGGCCCCCTCCCTGGAGGGCGCCTCGGGGCTGGCCCCCTCCCGGAGGGCGCCTCGGGGCTGGGCGCCTCCCGGAGGGCTCCTCGGGGCAGGGCCCCTCCCGGAGGGCGCCTCGAAGTTAGCCCCCTCCCGGAGGGCGCCTCGAAGTTAGCCCCCTCACGGATGGCGCCTCGAAGTTAGCCCCCTCCCGGAGGGCGCCTCGAAGTTAGCCCCCTACCGGAGGGCGCCTCGGGCTGGCCCCCTTCCGGAGGGTGCCTTGGGCTGGCCCCCTCCCGGAGGGTGCCTCGGGGCTGGCCCCCTCCCGGAGGGCGCCTCGAGGCTAGCCCCCAGGCGCCCTCCGGGAGGGGGCTAGCCCCCAGGCGCCCTCCGAGAGGGGGCTAGCCCCCAGGCGCCCTCAGGGATGGGACTAGCCCCGAGGCGCACTCGGAGAGGGGGCCATCCCCAAAGGCACCCTGATGGAGGGCGTCTTAAGGAAGGGGGCTAGCCTAGAGGTGAACTAGGGGAGGGGCTAGCCCCGAAGCACCCTCCGGGAGGGGGCTAGCCCCGAGGCGCCCTCCGGGAGAATGCTAGCCCAGAGGCGCCCTCCGGGAGGGGGCCAGCCCCGAGGCCCCCTCCCGGAGGGCGCCTCGGGGCTGGCCCCCTCCCGGAGGGCGCCTCGGGGCTGGCCCCCTCCCGGAGGGCGCCTTGGGGCTGGCCCCCTCCCGGAGGGCGCCTCGGGGCTGGCCCCCTCCCGGAGGGCGCCTCTGGGCTAGCCCCCTCCCGGAGGGCGCCTCGGGGCTGGCCCCCTCCCGGAGGGCGCCTCGGGGCTGGCCCCCTCCCGGAGGGCGCCTCGTTACTGGCCCCCTCCCGGAGGGCGCCTTTGGGCTGGCCCTCTCCCGGAGGGCGCCTCGGGGCTGGCCCCCTCCCGGAGGGCGCCTCTGGGCTAGCCCCCTCCCGGAGGGCGCCTCGGGGCTAGCCCCCTCCCGGAGGGTGCTTCGGGGCTAGCCCCTCCCCTAGGGCACCTCTAGGCTAGCCCCCTTCCTTAAGACGCCCTCCATCAGGGTGCCTTTGGGGATGGCCCCCTCTCAGAGTGCGCCTCGGGGCTAGTCCCATCCCTGAGGGCGCCTCTGGGCTAGCCCCCTCCCGGAGGGCGCCTCGGTGCTAGCCCCCTCCCGGAGGAACTTCGGGGAAGCCCCCTCCCGGAGGGCGCTTCGGGGCTAGCCCCCACAAGGAGGAAGCCTCGGGGCTAGCCCCTCCCCTAGGGCACCTCGTGGCTAGCCGGCTTCCTTAAGACGCCCTCCATTAGGGTGCCTTGGGGTTGGCCCCCTCTCGGAGGGCGCCTCGGGGCTAGTCCCATCCAGGAGGACACCCCAGGGCTAGTCCCCTCCCGAAGGGCGCATCGGGGCTAACCCCTTCCCAGAGGGCGCCTCGAGTCTCAGCCCCTAATGGATTGTGCAGGTAGTTGCCACCCAGTTAATAAATTTCCTTGAATCAAATTGTCTATTATGTGAAGAACAACACGGTTTTCGGCCTAAACTTTCGACCGAGACGGCCCTACTTAAAATTACTGATAAAATTTATAGTAATATTGAAAATAAGAAAATATCACTTTTATTATTGTTAGATTTGTCTAAAGCATTTGACAGTGTACACCATCAAATTCTAATGAGAAAACTTTCCAAAGTTCATGTTGACTCATTTTGGTTCGAAAATTATCTGAAAAATCGAATTCAATCAGTTCGAATGGGCTCGACTCTCTCTTCTTCTTTAGATATCAGTTTTGGCGTTCCTCAGGGTTCAATTTTGGGTCCTCTGCTTTTCCTAATATATGTTAATGATTTACCTCAATTTATAAGAGATTGCCTACTTGTCATGTATGCTGATGACACCCAGATTATGCTTACTGGTGACATTGATAGAATTCCTGAAATCTTAAAAAGGGTTGAAGATATATTAAACTGTGCCAAAAGTTATTTTAACAGTAATGGTCTTTTACTGAACGAAAATAAAACTAAATTTGTTATTTTTGGATCAAATCAATACCTGTCCCGCATTCCTGAGAACATCAGTATAAATTTCAACAATGTTTCACTCTTCCCATCTAATAAGGTTAAAAATCTAGGAGTTATTATGGACAGTACCATGAAATTTAATTTTCATATCGATGAACTACATAAAAAAGTGAACGGGACCCTTATTTACTTGAACAGAGTCTATGAAAGATTCGAGCCTGATTGTAGGGTAATTGTAGTATAAACATTGATTTTAAGTATTCTCAACTACTGTCTGAGTGTTTGGGGTTCCACGACTAAGACCCAGATGTTACGAGTGAAAAGGCTCCAGAATTTTGCTGCAAGAGTTGCCATAGGGGGGGGTGCATAAATATGATCACGTGACTCCCCTCTTTGAGAGATTGGGTTGGCTAAGGATGGACATGAAGTTCATATATAATATCTGTCTTTTAGTTTTTAAAATAAATCATGGAATATTACCGGAATGGCTCTTCTCATTGCCAACAGTTAATCAAGTGCGTATCAATAACGTCAACACCAGATATCAGAATTCTTTTTACGTGCCCAGAACTTCCACTGATATTGGGGCAAGAGCCTTAAATGTAATGGGCCCGAGACTTTGGAACTCTTTACCCGCAAACTTAAGAAGCTGCCAAACATTACCCTCACTTAAATCTCATCTTTTAAATCACCTACTTAATAAGTGATTTTAGTCTCATTATTATCCTCCCATTGGGTAGACGAAGTGAATGTATGCTTATTTTAATGTGTAAATATTTTGATTTTGTGCTTTGCAAATTTCATTTGTTTTATTTTGACATTTTACATTGTAATTTGTAATTAGATTAATTATCATGTAATAGCCATTGTTGATGGAATAAAATTTTTGACTTTGACTTTGACTTTGACTCTCTCTCTCTCTCTCTCTCTCTCTCTCTCTCTCTCTCTCTCTCTCTCTCTCTCTCTCTCTCTCTCTCCTCTCTCTCTCTCTCTCTCTCTCTCTCTCTCACACACACACATTCCAGTTGGATAGAATGACATTCAAATCCTTTATATATACTTGGCGCGCATTATGACAACCATTTATCATTATTCGTATTAACTCCACGATTACGAGGCAGTGACACTGGTTAGGGGAAACCATGTCTGAATTCACATGAATAAAGCGCTTTCACTCTCCAGTTTTATGAAATGATAGGAACATTTCCTTCTCTGAATGCTTTCAGTAACCTTGTAATGGTTTATAGAGAGAATTTAATGATAAAAATCCCCCCACATTTATTAATAGGACTCGGAATAATCAGCCCCTAACAGTGAAGTTCAGGTAGCCTAAAAGGAAAATGTAGGCCTATGTATGATTTTTTTTTTTGCAATGTTTGTGGTTTGCTTTACTAAAGTTGTGTGTGTTTGTACATACTCTAAACTCCAGTAAAATAATTTTTAACTACTATAAGCTCTGTTACATATGGGTCTCACTACACTAATTAAAATGAGTTTAGATAAGTCGATTATACATTGTATGACGTCACCCAAAATGTGAAACTGGTCTAGTGTCAGTCACACACTTCAAATATGAGTTATAGTATCATTATCTGTGTGTGTGTGTGTGTGTATATATATATATATATATATATATATATATATATATATATATATATATATATATATATATATATATATATATATATATATATATATATATATATATATATAGATAGATAGATAGATAGATAGATAGATAGATAGATATATGATACATATGATTATGTTTCACGAGAAGCACATAGATGTAGTTATGGTTCTCGTTCTATGCCTACATCAACACCCGAGTATTCTTGGATATTCGTTACACATGTCTGTATCCCTTCACATCTGACAAGTCACAACATTCCATATCTCTATTTCTCTTTATGTTTTCTTCGTGCCCAGGCCTGATGAGGGTAGATTTTATATAGTTTTTTTTTATTTTTTTTTATTTTTTTTGCCTGTCCTGGTGTCACAATCATAAAATAAAAAAAAAATGTGGATGGTTATGGCTACGTAAGGAAATATAACTTTGAGCTGTAAAATATAGTTGTAATTTCAAGACTCTAGAGGTATGAATTATACTCCGCATTCCGTCATACCTAATCCGATATTCGCTAGGCCCCATGTGTGTGCACTTAGTTTTTTTTTCCCCTGAGTTAAAGATGGCGATAAATAATTATTGTTTGGGGATGCTATAATTCATGATGTTTTGATAATTATGTTTTGATATTTAATATCTTATTTAATATTGTGTTTGTTACGTAAGAATGTTTGCAAATCACTTTACACTGTTAATGCTTGACTTTAAAAGTTTAAACTATAAAGATTATAGAGGTCTAGGCCTAATTATTATTATTTTGTTTTTTTTTTGGAGTGAGATCCGGTAGTCCCAGTGACATGCGACTTCTGTATCCGCACACTTTTATTGCATCATTATGTTGAATACCGTTTTGATAACAGAGGATAATACGGACTGAGGTTAGTAAGGGCATACACTCAGGGTAACGATTACATCTGCCCTAGCAAGTCCTTCGTAAGAAGGCAACCATCCTAGCCCTTAGTTGCAAAGGGAGTTCGTGACGTAAAACCGAAACCAAAACAACCAATTTAGGCGCTACAGGAAAATGATCCTTCTAGGAAATAGGTTCACATAACAGCAGACATATGATGAAAAATAAATCACATCATCGCAACTGATTGAATTTTAAGGACTAAGTGATTCGGCAGTAAGGTCTCAGCTTTTACTACACCTGCCCTTGAGGGGGTATTTGTTAAGATCTGGGAGCATCTTGAATGTTCTTATGAATATTTAACAAGTAGTACAGTTCAGAGAACACACACACACACACACACACACACACACACACACACACACACACACACACACACACACACACACACACACACACACACACATATATATATATATATATATATATATATATATATATATATATATATATATATATATATATATATATATATATTCATTTTCATCTTTAGTTTGCCTTTTGGTAAAAATATTAACGTGTCATGTAAAAACAGATTAGCGGAAGGATCTGTATTTCTCTGAATAAAATTTTGCTGAATTAAATTCGACTAGGCTCTGAGAATCATTTTTTTATACCCTGTTGCTTCGCCCATTCCCATTTTATTCACAGAGAGACATATGCATATTCATGGAGTGAAACACACAATGGTTTCTACCTTTTGATATTTCTGTAGTGAGAGAGACAGAGAGGTATATATTCTCTTCTCCTTTGTTTTGGGTTCAACATAGGTTCATAACTAATGTATGGACAAGATATATATATATATATATATATATGTGTGTGTGTGTGTGTGTGTGTGTGTGTGTGTGTGTGTGTGTGTGTGTGTGTGTGTGTGTGTGTGTGTGTGTGTGTGTGTGTGTGTGTGTGTGTGTGTGTGTGTGTGTGATATTACCTAATTGTGATTACCTAATTGTGTTTACGGGAAAGAGCCCAAAGCTCGTATCTTCCCGTCTCCTGATCGGTTCCATTTTTAGACTTAGTGATTCTTATCATACCTGTCCTTAAAACTATGGATTGAGGTAGCATTAACTACCTCCTCGCTTAGCGAATTCCAATTATCAACTACTCTTACACTGAAAAAGTATTTCCTTACATCCTGCAAACAAGTTTTCTTCCGAAGCTTCAAACTATGACCTCTAGTTCTAGAGCCAGCCATATCGAAATATCGATCCCTATCCACTCTATCATAACCATGAAGGAATTTAAAGACTGTCACCATATCCCCCCTTACTCTTCTAGCTTCGAGTGATGGCAAGTCTAATTCCCTCAGCCTCTCATCATAACCGAGATTGCGTATTTCTGGCACCAGTTTCGTGGCATGTCTTTGAACTTTTTCAAGCTTAGCTATGTGCTTTTTCAAGTGCGGATTCCAAAAGGGGGCTGCATATTCGAGTTTTGGCCTCACATAGGTTACATAAATATTTCTGAACATTTCCTTGTCCATGTGCCTGAAGGCTACCCTTACATTTGATAAGAATGCATATGCTGCCCTTACTACGCCATTTATATGTATTTCTGGAGACAAATCTGCCAATATGTTTACTCCTAGATCTCTCTCATTTTCTGTCTCCTGAAGTTGTACTCCAGCCACCGAGTAGTCAAGCTTGGGCCTTCTTGCACTTGTACCCATTCTCATTACCTTACATTTTGAGGTATTGAATTTCATTAGCCACTTTTCTGACCACTCATGCAGATTATTTAGATCCTCCTGAAGTTCTCTACCATTGTTCTCGTTTTTTACTTTCTTCACAATCTTTGCATCATCTGCAAACATATTCATGAATGAATTTACAGACTCTGGTAGGTCATTTACATATACAAGGAACAAAAGTGGCC
>JAXCGZ010011822.1:20000-32500 GCA_037179515.1 Halocaridina rubra
TTCTCACTCTCTTGTATAGTCGTAATATATAATTTCAATTTTCATAAGAAACCCTATTTTGTTTTGCTGTTGCAATCTTTTCTTTGTTTTTATTTCCCTTAATAAAAACTAAAAATTATTCCCTGCTATGATTCACATACAACTCTCTCTCTCTCTCTCTCTCTCTCTCTCTCTCTCTCTCTCTCTCTCTCTCTCTCTCTCTCTCTCTCTCTCTCTCTCTCTCTCTCTCTCTCTCTCTCTCTCTCTCTCTCTCTCTCTCTCTCGCTCTTTTTTTTTAAGAATTGAAAAAAAAGTTATAGTAATACTACTGTGCTGTATCAGCACATGTATAAAGTTCAGAATATTTTCATTTTTTGAGAATTCGAGTGTAATAAAGTGTTACCAATCTGGGACTTATGCATACATGAAGAACCACTGAAATGCTTTTGACGTAGAAAATCCCCCATTTGCTGGCAACTCATCCTCTGAAGCTCCCATCCCCCAAATTGGTAGGGCTTCATGTCACCAGTTTGAGCTCATAAGCGGAAAACATGAAGACAAATTCTCTCCTTCTTCGTTGAGGAAATTGCTCGAAAATTTACAACCCTTTATGAGAGAGAGAGAGAGAGAGAGAGAGAGAGAGAGAGAGAGAGAGAGAGAGAGAGAGAGAGAGAGAGAGAGAGAGAGAGAGAGAGAGAGAGAGAGAGAGAGAGAGCCACCATGTCAATGCGTATTTTGTATAGCAGAATTTTTTGTATATCTGTAAGCTAATAATAATAATGATTAATAATAATAATACTAATAATACTAATAATAATAATGATAATAATGATAATAATAATAATACTAATAATACTAATAATAATAATGATAATAATAATAATAATAATAATAATAATAATAATAATAATAATAATAATAATAATAATAATAATAATAATAATAATAATAATAATAATAATGATGTTTATACTCGACATGAAAAATATAAATTTTTTATGTCATAAAAAGACATAGTGAAGTCCTTTTTGGAATAATTCCCTAAACTCTCACAATATCAGCAGCAAAGGAGTGCTTTTTATCTTCCAGTTCCTCAGTTCAGAAAGGAATGAGGTTTTGAATTTTGTGATTATTTAAAAAATAAAAAAGACTTTTTGTTAAATAAAAAGTCTTCAATTTTTAAACTATTTATTTCACCGTGTTGCCCTCCTTGTTGATTAACAAATATTAAATGGTGTCATTAATTTGACTATAAATGTTATAGTTTTTAAATGAATAGGAAAATATACTCCCTGGATTTCTTAAAGGCGGTTTACACGGTCAAACGGTTCGTCGAACGCGGTTCGACAGACAAGTGTTTGAAGTGATGTTCGAACGTGTGAACGGGATATTTGGTTGTCGAACACGTTTGTCGAACGTGTTCGACAACCAAATACCTCGTTCACACGTTCGAACATCACATCAAACACTTGTCTGTCGAACCGCGTTCGACGAACCGTTTGACCGTGTCAACCCCCCTGTAGTCACATACGCTCCGTTTTCTGTGTCAAATGAAGGTGGACTTACATGTTTGCGTTGGGAGATGAAGGCTGGATGGCCTTCCTAATGCTCCGCTGTGGGTTCAAACCCAAGTTAGTCGCTCTATCACTACCGCGGCCCTTTTTTAGTCAAGCATATGCAATCACTATTTTGGTGATAAGAAAATTTATTTTAAATATAGACACACTTGAAAATTTAGTGTGCCAAAAATGAAGTAGTGAATGCATTTGTTTGTTCCGGTTTTTTCGTCACGGACTCCCTTTTCTACTAAGGGCTAGGAAGGTTGCCTTCTTGCGAAGGACTTGTTTTGGCAAGTGTAATCGTCAAAACAAGTCCTTCGCAAGAAGGCAACCGTCCTAGCCCTTGGTAGTAAAGGGAGACCGTGACGTAAAACCGGAACAAATACTTGCATTCACTACTGCATTATTTCAATATTTTCTTTTACCTTGAAAATAAAAGAAAAAAGTCTCATGTTTGAGGGGAAAATGTGAAGAAAAAAGTTTAAACGAATATGAAAAAAAAAAAACTTAAGTGCCTAAGCGATGCTGAGATTATCACTTGCGCACCATTCACACTAAAAAGGGGGCTAACCCCGAGGCGCCCTCCGGGAGGGGGCTAGCCCCGAGGCGCCCTCCGGGAGGGGGCTAGCCCCGAGGCGCCCTCCGGGAGGGGGCTAGCCCCGAGGCGCCCTCCGGGAGGGGGCTAGCCCCGAGGCGCCCTCCGGGAGGGGGCTAGCCCCGAGGCGCCCTCCGGGAGGGGGCTAGCCCCGAGGCGCCCTCCGGGAGGGGGCTAGCCCCGAGGCGCCCTCCGGGAGGGGGCTAGCCCCGAGGCGCCCTCCGGGAGGGGGCTAGCCCCGAGGCGCCCTCCGGGAGGGGGCTAGCCCCGAGGCGCCCTCCGGGAGGGGGCTAGCCCCGAGGCGCCCTCCGGGAGGGGGCTAGCCCCGAGGCGCCCTCCGGGAGGGGGCTAGCCCCGAGGCGCCCTCCGGGAGGGGGCTAGCCCCGAGGCGCCCTCCGGGAGGGGGCTAGCCCCGAGGCGCCCTCCGGGAGGGGGCTAGCCCCGAGGCGCCCTCCGGGAGGGGGCTAGCCCCGAGGCGCCCTCCGGGAGGGGGCTAGCCCCGAGGCGCCCTCCGGGAGGGGGCTAGCCCCGAGGCGCCCTCCGGGAGGGGGCTAGCCCCGAGGCGCCCTCCGGGAGGGGGCTAGCCCCGAGGCGCCCTCCGGGAGGGGGCTAGCCCCGAAGGCGCCCTCCGGGAGGGGGCTAGCCCCGAGGCGCCCTCCGGGAGGGGGCTAGCCCCGAGGCGCCCTCCGGGAGGGGGCTAGCCCCGAGGCGCCCTCCGGGAGGGGGCTAGCCCCGAGGCGCCCTCCGGGAGGGGGCTAGCCCCGAGGCGCCCTCCGGGAGGGGGCTAGCCCCGAGGCGCCCTCCGGGAGGGGGCTAGCCCCGAGGCGCCCTCCGGGAGGGGGCTAGCCCCGAGGCGCCCTCCGGGAGGGGGCTAGCCCCGAGGCGCCCTCCGGGAGGGGGCTAGCCCCGAGGCGCCCTCCGGGAGGGGGCTAGCCCCGAGGCGCCCTCCGGGAGGGGGCTAGCCCCGAGGCGCCCTCCGGGAGGGGGCTAGCCCCGAGGCGCCCTCCGGGAGGGGGCTAGCCCCGAGGCGCCCTCCGGGAGGGGGCTAGCCCCGAGGCGCCCTCCGGGAGGGGGCTAGCCCCGAGGCGCCCTCCGGGAGGGGGCTAGCCCCGAGGCGCCCTCCGGGAGGGGGCTAGCCCCGAGGCGCCCTCCGGGAGGGGGCTAGCCCCGAGGCGCCCTCCGGGAGGGGGCTAGCCCCGAGGCGCCCTCCGGGAGGGGGCTAGCCCCGAGGCGCCCTCCGGGAGGGGGCTAGCCCCGAGGCGCCCTCCGGGAGGGGGCTAGCCCCGAGGCGCCCTCCGGGAGGGGGCTAGCCCCGAGGCGCCCTCCGGGAGGGGGCTAGCCCCGAGGCGCCCTCCGGGAGGGGGCTAGCCCCGAGGCGCCCTCCGGGAGGGGGCTAGCCCCGAGGCGCCCTCCGGGAGGGGGCTAGCCCCGAGGCGCCCTCCGGGAGGGGGCTAGCCCCGAGGCGCCCTCCGGGAGGGGGCTAGCCCCGAGGCGCCCTCCGGGAGGGGGCTAGCCCCGAGGCGCCCTCCGGGAGGGGGCTAGCCCCGAGGCGCCCTCCGGGAGGGGGCTAGCCCCGAGGCGCCCTCCGGGAGGGGGCTAGCCCCGAGGCGCCCTCCGGGAGGGGGCTAGCCCCGAGGCGCCCTCCGGGAGGGGGCTAGCCCCGAGGCGCCCTCCGGGAGGGGGCTAGCCCCGAGGCGCCCTCCGGGAGGGGGCTAGCCCCGAGGCGCCCTCCGGGAGGGGGCTAGCCCCGAGGCGCCCTCCGGGAGGGGGCTAGCCCCGAGGCGCCCTCCGGGAGGGGGCTAGCCCCGAGGCGCCCTCCGGGAGGGGGCCAGCCCCGAGGCGCCCTCCGGGAGGGGGCCAGCCCCGAGGCGCCCTCCGGGAGGGGGCCAGCCCCGAGGCGCCCTCCGGGAGGGGGCTAGCCCCGAGGCGCCCTCCGGGAGGGGGCCAGCCCCGAGGCGCCCTCCGGGAGGGGGCCAGCCCCGAGGCGCCCTCCGGGAGGGGGCCAGCCCCGAGGCGCCCTCCGGGAGGGGGCCAGCCCCGAGGCGCCCTCCGGGAGGGGGCTAGCCCCGAGGCGCCCTCCGGGAGGGGGCTAGCCCCGAGGCGCCCTCCGGGAGGGGGCTAGCCCCGAGGCGCCCTCCGGGAGGGGGCTAGCCCCGAGGCGCCCTCCGGGAGGGGGCTAGCCCCGAGGCGCCCTCCGGGAGGGGGCTAGCCCCGAGGCGCCCTCCGGGAGGGGGCTAGCCCCGAGGCGCCCTCCGGGAGGGGGCTAGCCCCGAGGCGCCCTCCGGGAGGGGGCTAGCCCCGAGGCGCCCTCCGGGAGGGGGCTAGCCCCGAGGCGCCCTCCGGGAGGGGGCTAGCCCCGAGGCGCCCTCCGGGAGGGGGCTAGCCCCGAGGCGCCCTCCGGGAGGGGGCTAGCCCCGAGGCGCCCTCCGGGAGGGGGCTAGCCCCGAGGCGCCCTCCGGGAGGGGGCTAGCCCCGAGGCGCCCTCCGGGAGGGGGCTAGCCCCGAGGCGCCCTCCGGGAGGGGGCTAGCCCCGAGGCGCCCTCCGGGAGGGGGCTAGCCCCGAGGCGCCCTCCGGGAGGGGGCTAGCCCCGAGGCGCCCTCCGGGAGGGGGCTAGCCCCGAGGCGCCCTCCGGGAGGGGGCTAGCCCCGAGGCGCCCTCCGGGAGGGGGCTAGCCCCGAGGCGCCCTCCGGGAGGGGGCTAGCCCCGAGGCGCCCTCCGGGAGGGGGCTAGCCCCGAGGCGCCCTCCGGGAGGGGGCTAGCCCCGAGGCGCCCTCCGGGAGGGGGCTAGCCCCGAGGCGCCCTCCGGGAGGGGGCTAGCCCCGAGGCGCCCTCCGGGAGGGGGCTAGCCCCGAGGCGCCCTCCGGGAGGGGGCTAGCCCCGAGGCGCCCTCCGGGAGGGGGCTAGCCCCGAGGCGCCCTCCGGGAGGGGGCTAGCCCCGAGGCGCCCTCCGGGAGGGGGCTAGCCCCGAGGCGCCCTCCGGGAGGGGGCTAGCCCCGAGGCGCCCTCCGGGAGGGGGCTAGCCCCGAGGCGCCCTCCGGGAGGGGGCTAGCCCCGAGGCGCCCTCCGGGAGGGGGCTAGCCCCGAGGCGCCCTCCGGGAGGGGGCTAGCCCCGAGGCGCCCTCCGGGAGGGGGCTAGCCCCGAGGCGCCCTCCGGGAGGGGGCTAGCCCCGAGGCGCCCTCCGGGAGGGGGCTAGCCCCGAGGCGCCCTCCGGGAGGGGGCTAGCCCCGAGGCGCCCTCCGGGAGGGGGCTAGCCCCGAGGCGCCCTCCGGGAGGGGGCTAGCCCCGAGGCGCCCTCCGGGAGGGGGCTAGCCCCGAGGCGCCCTCCGGGAGGGGGCTAGCCCCGAGGCGCCCTCCGGGAGGGGGCTAGCCCCGAGGCGCCCTCCGGGAGGGGGCTAGCCCCGAGGCGCCCTCCGGGAGGGGGCTAGCCCCGAGGCGCCCTCCGGGAGGGGGCTAGCCCCGAGGCGCCCTCCGGGAGGGGGCTAGCCCCGAGGCGCCCTCCGGGAGGGGGCTAGCCCCGAGGCGCCCTCCGGGAGGGGGCTAGCCCCGAGGCGCCCTCCGGGAGGGGGCTAGCCCCGAGGCGCCCTCCGGGAGGGGGCTAGCCCCGAGGCGCCCTCCGGGAGGGGGCTAGCCCCGAGGCGCCCTCCGGGAGGGGGCTAGCCCCGAGGCGCCCTCCGGGAGGGGGCTAGCCCCGAGGCGCCCTCCGGGAGGGGGCTAGCCCCGAGGCGCCCTCCGGGAGGGGGCTAGCCCCGAGGCGCCCTCCGGGAGGGGGCTAGCCCCGAGGCGCCCTCCGGGAGGGGGCTAGCCCCGAGGCGCCCTCCGGGAGGGGGCTAGCCCCGAGGCGCCCTCCGGGAGGGGGCTAGCCCCGAGGCGCCCTCCGGGAGGGGGCTAGCCCCGAGGCGCCCTCCGGGAGGGGGCTAGCCCCGAGGCGCCCTCCGGGAGGGGGCTAGCCCCGAGGCGCCCTCCGGGAGGGGGCTAGCCCCGAGGCGCCCTCCGGGAGGGGGCTAGCCCCGAGGCGCCCTCCGGGAGGGGGCTAGCCCCGAGGCGCCCTCCGGGAGGGGGCTAGCCCCGAGGCGCCCTCCGGGAGGGGGCTAGCCCCGAGGCGCCCTCCGGGAGGGGGCTAGCCCCGAGGCGCCCTCCGGGAGGGGGCTAGCCCCGAGGCGCCCTCCGGGAGGGGGCTAGCCCCGAGGCGCCCTCCGGGAGGGGGCTAGCCCCGAGGCGCCCTCCGGGAGGGGGCTAGCCCCGAGGCGCCCTCCGGGAGGGGGCTAGCCCCGAGGCGCCCTCCGGGAGGGGGCTAGCCCCGAGGCGCCCTCCGGGAGGGGGCTAGCCCCGAGGCGCCCTCCGGGAGGGGGCTAGCCCCGAGGCGCCCTCCGGGAGGGGGCTAGCCCCGAGGCGCCCTCCGGGAGGGGGCTAGCCCCGAGGCGCCCTCCGGGAGGGGGCTAGCCCCGAGGCGCCCTCCGGGAGGGGGCTAGCCCCGAGGCGCCCTCCGGGAGGGGGCTAGCCCCGAGGCGCCCTCCGGGAGGGGGCTAGCCCCGAGGCGCCCTCCGGGAGGGGGCTAGCCCCGAGGCGCCCTCCGGGAGGGGGCTAGCCCCGAGGCGCCCTCCGGGAGGGGGCTAGCCCCGAGGCGCCCTCCGGGAGGGGGCTAGCCCCGAGGCGCCCTCCGGGAGGGGGCTAGCCCCGAGGCGCCCTCCGGGAGGGGGCTAGCCCCGAGGCGCCCTCCGGGAGGGGGCTAGCCCCGAGGCGCCCTCCGGGAGGGGGCTAGCCCCGAGGCGCCCTCCGGGAGGGGGCTAGCCCCGAGGCGCCCTCCGGGAGGGGGCTAGCCCCGAGGCGCCCTCCGGGAGGGGGCTAGCCCCGAGGCGCCCTCCGGGAGGGGGCTAGCCCCGAGGCGCCCTCCGGGAGGGGGCTAGCCCCGAGGCGCCCTCCGGGAGGGGGCTAGCCCCGAGGCGCCCTCCGGGAGGGGGCTAGCCCCGAGGCGCCCTCCGGGAGGGGGCTAGCCCCGAGGCGCCCTCCGGGAGGGGGCTAGCCCCGAGGCGCCCTCCGGGAGGGGGCTAGCCCCGAGGCGCCCTCCGGGAGGGGGCTAGCCCCGAGGCGCCCTCCGGGAGGGGGCTAGCCCCGAGGCGCCCTCCGGGAGGGGGCTAGCCCCGAGGCGCCCTCCGGGAGGGGGCTAGCCCCGAGGCGCCCTCCGGGAGGGGGCTAGCCCCGAGGCGCCCTCCGGGAGGGGGCTAGCCCCGAGGCGCCCTCCGGGAGGGGGCTAGCCCCGAGGCGCCCTCCGGGAGGGGGCTAGCCCCGAGGCGCCCTCCGGGAGGGGGCTAGCCCCGAGGCGCCCTCCGGGAGGGGGCTAGCCCCGAGGCGCCCTCCGGGAGGGGGCTAGCCCCGAGGCGCCCTCCGGGAGGGGGCTAGCCCCGAGGCGCCCTCCGGGAGGGGGCTAGCCCCGAGGCGCCCTCCGGGAGGGGGCTAGCCCCGAGGCGCCCTCCGGGAGGGGGCTAGCCCCGAGGCGCCCTCCGGGAGGGGGCTAGCCCCGAGGCGCCCTCCGGGAGGGGGCTAGCCCCGAGGCGCCCTCCGGGAGGGGGCTAGCCCCGAGGCGCCCTCCGGGAGGGGGCTAGCCCCGAGGCGCCCTCCGGGAGGGGGCTAGCCCCGAGGCGCCCTCCGGGAGGGGGCTAGCCCCGAGGCGCCCTCCGGGAGGGGGCTAGCCCCGAGGCGCCCTCCGGGAGGGGGCTAGCCCCGAGGCGCCCTCCGGGAGGGGGCTAGCCCCGAGGCGCCCTCCGGGAGGGGGCTAGCCCCGAGGCGCCCTCCGGGAGGGGGCTAGCCCCGAGGCGCCCTCCGGGAGGGGGCTAGCCCCGAGGCGCCCTCCGGGAGGGGGCTAGCCCCGAGGCGCCCTCCGGGAGGGGGCTAGCCCCGAGGCGCCCTCCGGGAGGGGGCTAGCCCCGAGGCGCCCTCCGGGAGGGGGCTAGCCCCGAGGCGCCCTCCGGGAGGGGGCTAGCCCCGAGGCGCCCTCCGGGAGGGGGCTAGCCCCGAGGCGCCCTCCGGGAGGGGGCTAGCCCCGAGGCGCCCTCCGGGAGGGGGCTAGCCCCGAGGCGCCCTCCGGGAGGGGGCTAGCCCCGAGGCGCCCTCCGGGAGGGGGCTAGCCCCGAGGCGCCCTCCGGGAGGGGGCTAGCCCCGAGGCGCCCTCCGGGAGGGGGCTAGCCCCGAGGCGCCCTCCGGGAGGGGGCTAGCCCCGAGGCGCCCTCCGGGAGGGGGCTAGCCCCGAGGCGCCCTCCGGGAGGGGGCTAGCCCCGAGGCGCCCTCCGGGAGGGGGCTAGCCCCGAGGCGCCCTCCGGGAGGGGGCTAGCCCCGAGGCGCCCTCCGGGAGGGGGCTAGCCCCGAGGCGCCCTCCGGGAGGGGGCTAGCCCCGAGGCGCCCTCCGGGAGGGGGCTAGCCCCGAGGCGCCCTCCGGGAGGGGGCTAGCCCCGAGGCGCCCTCCGGGAGGGGGCTAGCCCCGAGGCGCCCTCCGGGAGGGGGCTAGCCCCGAGGCGCCCTCCGGGAGGGGGCTAGCCCCGAGGCGCCCTCCGGGAGGGGGCTAGCCCCGAGGCGCCCTCCGGGAGGGGGCTAGCCCCGAGGCGCCCTCCGGGAGGGGGCTAGCCCCGAGGCGCCCTCCGGGAGGGGGCTAGCCCCGAGGCGCCCTCCGGGAGGGGGCTAGCCCCGAGGCGCCCTCCGGGAGGGGGCTAGCCCCGAGGCGCCCTCCGGGAGGGGGCTAGCCCCGAGGCGCCCTCCGGGAGGGGGCTAGCCCCGAGGCGCCCTCCGGGAGGGGGCTAGCCCCGAGGCGCCCTCCGGGAGGGGGCTAGCCCCGAGGCGCCCTCCGGGAGGGGGCTAGCCCCGAGGCGCCCTCCGGGAGGGGGCTAGCCCCGAGGCGCCCTCCGGGAGGGGGCTAGCCCCGAGGCGCCCTCCGGGAGGGGGCTAGCCCCGAGGCGCCCTCCGGGAGGGGGCTAGCCCCGAGGCGCCCTCCGGGAGGGGGCTAGCCCCGAGGCGCCCTCCGGGAGGGGGCTAGCCCCGAGGCGCCCTCCGGGAGGGGGCTAGCCCCGAGGCGCCCTCCGGGAGGGGGCTAGCCCCGAGGCGCCCTCCGGGAGGGGGCTAGCCCCGAGGCGCCCTCCGGGAGGGGGCTAGCCCCGAGGCGCCCTCCGGGAGGGGGCTAGCCCCGAGGCGCCCTCCGGGAGGGGGCTAGCCCCGAGGCGCCCTCCGGGAGGGGGCTAGCCCCGAGGCGCCCTCCGGGAGGGGGCTAGCCCCGAGGCGCCCTCCGGGAGGGGGCTAGCCCCGAGGCGCCCTCCGGGAGGGGGCTAGCCCCGAGGCGCCCTCCGGAGGGGGCTAGCCCCGAGGCGCCCTCCGGGAGGGGGCTAGCCCCGAGGCGCCCTCCGGGAGGGGGCTAGCCCCGAGGCGCCCTCCGGGAGGGGGCTAGCCCCGAGGCGCCCTCCGGGAGGGGGCTAGCCCCGAGGCGCCCTCCGGGAGGGGGCTAGCCCCGAGGCGCCCTCCGGGAGGGGGCTAGCCCCGAGGCGCCCTCCGGGAGGGGGCTAGCCCCGAGGCGCCCTCCGGGAGGGGGCTAGCCCCGAGGCGCCCTCCGGGAGGGGGCTAGCCCCGAGGCGCCCTCCGGAGGGGGCTAGCCCCGAGGCGCCCTCCGGGAGGGGGCTAGCCCCGAGGCGCCCTCCGGGAGGGGGCTAGCCCCGAGGCGCCCTCCGGAGGGGGCTAGCCCCGAGGCGCCCTCCGGGAGGGGGCTAGCCCCGAGGCGCCCTCCGGGAGGGGGCTAGCCCCGAGGCGCCCTCCGGGAGGGGGCTAGCCCCGAGGCGCCCTCCGGGAGGGGGCTAGCCCCGAGGCGCCCTCCGGGAGGGGGCTAGCCCCGAGGCGCCCTCCGGGAGGGGGCTAGCCCCGAGGCGCCCTCCGGGAGGGGGCTAGCCCCGAGGCGCCCTCCGGGAGGGGGCTAGCCCCGAGGCGCCCTCCGGGAGGGGGCTAGCCCCGAGGCGCCCTCCGGGAGGGGGCTAGCCCCGAGGCGCCCTCCGGGAGGGGGCTAGCCCCGAGGCGCCCTCCGGGAGGGGGCTAGCCCCGAGGCGCCCTCCGGGAGGGGGCTAGCCCCGAGGCGCCCTCCGGGAGGGGGCTAGCCCCGAGGCGCCCTCCGGGAGGGGGCTAGCCCCGAGGCGCCCTCCGGGAGGGGGCTAGCCCCGAGGCGCCCTCCGGGAGGGGGCTAGCCCCGAGGCGCCCTCCGGGAGGGGGCTAGCCCCGAGGCGCCCTCCGGGAGGGGGCTAGCCCCGAGGCGCCCTCCGGGAGGGGGCTAGCCCCGAGGCGCCCTCCGGGAGGGGGCTAGCCCCGAGGCGCCCTCCGGGAGGGGGCTAGCCCCGAGGCGCCCTCCGGGAGGGGGCTAGCCCCGAGGCGCCCTCCGGGAGGGGGCTAGCCCCGAGGCGCCCTCCGGGAGGGGGCTAGCCCCGAGGCGCCCTCCGGGAGGGGGCTAGCCCCGAGGCGCCCTCCGGGAGGGGGCTAGCCCCGAGGCGCCCTCCGGGAGGGGGCTAGCCCCGAGGCGCCCTCCGGGAGGGGGCTAGCCCCGAGGCGCCCTCCGGGAGGGGGCTAGCCCCGAGGCGCCCTCCGGGAGGGGGCTAGCCCCGAGGCGCCCTCCGGGAGGGGGCTAGCCCCGAGGCGCCCTCCGGGAGGGGGCTAGCCCCGAGGCGCCCTCCGGGAGGGGGCTAGCCCCGAGGCGCCCTCCGGGAGGGGGCTAGCCCCGAGGCGCCCTCCGGGAGGGGGCTAGCCCCGAGGCGCCCTCCGGGAGGGGGCTAGCCCCGAGGCGCCCTCCGGGAGGGGGCTAGCCCCGAGGCGCCCTCCGGGAGGGGGCTAGCCCCGAGGCGCCCTCCGGGAGGGGGCTAGCCCCGAGGCGCCCTCCGGGAGGGGGCTAGCCCCGAGGCGCCCTCCGGGAGGGGGCTAGCCCCGAGGCGCCCTCCGGGAGGGGGCTAGCCCCGAGGCGCCCTCCGGGAGGGGGCTAGCCCCGAGGCGCCCTCCGGGAGGGGGCTAGCCCCGAGGCGCCCTCCGGGAGGGGGCTAGCCCCGAGGCGCCCTCCGGGAGGGGGCTAGCCCCGAGGCGCCCTCCGGGAGGGGGCTAGCCCCGAGGCGCCCTCCGGGAGGGGGCTAGCCCCGAGGCGCCCTCCGGGAGGGGGCTAGCCCCGAGGCGCCCTCCGGGAGGGGGCTAGCCCCGAGGCGCCCTCCGGGAGGGGGCTAGCCCCGAGGCGCCCTCCGGGAGGGGGCTAGCCCCGAGGCGCCCTCCGGGAGGGGGCTAGCCCCGAGGCGCCCTCCGGGAGGGGGCTAGCCCCGAGGCGCCCTCCGGGAGGGGGCTAGCCCCGAGGCGCCCTCCGGGAGGGGGCTAGCCCCGAGGCGCCCTCCGGGAGGGGGCTAGCCCCGAGGCGCCCTCCGGGAGGGGGCTAGCCCCGAGGCGCCCTCCGGGAGGGGGCTAGCCCCGAGGCGCCCTCCGGGAGGGGGCTAGCCCCGAGGCGCCCTCCGGGAGGGGGCTAGCCCCGAGGCGCCCTCCGGGAGGGGGCTAGCCCCGAGGCGCCCTCCGGGAGAGGGCTAGCCCCGAGGCGCCCTCCGGGAGGGGGCTAGCCCCGAGGCGCCCTCCGGGAGGGGGCTAGCCCCGAGGCGCCCTCCGGGAGGGGCTAGCCCCGAGGCGCCCTCCGGAGGAGGCTAGCCCCGAGGCGCCCTCCGGAGGGGGCTAGCCCCGAGGCGCCCTCGGGGAGGGGGCTAGCCCGAGGGGCCCTCCGGGAGGGGGCTAGCCCCGAGGCGCCCTCCGGGAGGGGGCTAGCCCCGAGGCGCCCTCCAGGAGGGGGCTAGCCCCGAGGCGCCCTCCGGGAGGGGGCTAGCCCCCGCCCCGAGGCGCCCTCCGGGAGGGGGCTAGCCCCCGCCCCGAGGCGCCCTCCAGGAGGGGGCTAGCCCCGAGGCGCCCTCCGGGAGGGGGCTAGCCCCGAGGCGCCCTCCGGGAGGGGGCTAGCCCCGAGGCGCCCTCCGGGAGGGGGCTAGCCCCGAGGCGCCCTCCGGGAGGGGGCTAGCCCCGAGGCGCCCTCCGGGAGGGGGCTAGCCCCGAGGCGCCCTCCGGGAGGGGACTAGCCCCGAGGCGCCCTCCGGGAGGGGGCTAGCCCCGAGGCGCCCTCCGGGAGGGGGCTAGCCCGGAGGCGCCCTCCGGGAGGGGGCCAGCCCCGAGGCGCCCTCCGGGACGGGGCTAGCCCCGAGGCGCCCACCGGGTGGGGGCTAGCCCCGAGGCGCCCACCGGGTGGAGGCTAGCCCCGAGGCGCCCTCCGGGAGGGGGCTAGCCCCGAGGCGCCCTCCGGGAGGGGGCTAGCCCCGAGGCGCCCTCCGGGAGGGGGCTAGCCCC
>JAXCGZ010011822.1:37500-45000 GCA_037179515.1 Halocaridina rubra
AAGTGGCTAATGAAATTCAGTACTTCAAATGTAAGGTAATGAGAATGGGTACAAGTGCAAGAAGGCCCAAGCTTGACTACTCAGTGGATGGAGTACAACTTCAAGAGACAGAAAATGAGAGAGATCTAAAAGTAAACATACTGGCAGATTTGTCTCCAGAAATACATATAAATGGCATAGTAAGGGCAGCATATACATTCTTAGCAAATGTAAGGGTAGCTTTCAGGCATATGGACAAGGAAATGTTCAGAAATATTTATGTAACCTATGTGAGGCCAAAACTCGAATATGCAGCCCCCTTTTGGAATCCACACTTGAAAAAGCACATAGCTAAGCCTGAAAAAGTTCAAAGACATGCCACGAAACTGGTGCCAAAAATACGCAATCCCAGGTATGATGACAGGCTGGGGGAATTAGACTTACCATCACTCAAAGCTAGAAGATTGAGGGGGGGGGGATATGGAGACAGTCTTTAAATTCCTTCATGGTTATGATAGAGTGGATAGGGTTCGATATTTTGATATGGCAGGCTCTAGAACTAGAGGTTATAGTTTGAAGATTCGTAAGAAAACTTCTTTGCAGGATGTAAGGAAATACTTTTTCAGTGTAAGAGTAGTTGAGAATTGGAATTCGCTAAGCGAGGAGGTAGTTAATGCTATCTCAATCGATAGTTTCAAGGACAGGTATAATAAGTATCACTGAGTAGAAAATGGAACCGATCAGGAGACGGGAAGATACGAGCTTTGGGCTCTTTCCAGTAAACACAATTAGGTAAATACAATTAGGTAAATATATACACATATATACATACATATACACAACATACACATACGTATATATGCATATATACATGTATATACATGCATACATACATATACACATGCATGCACACATACACAAATACATACACAAACATATGCATGCATACATTCACATACATACACATAAACATATGCATATATACAGAAACGTACAAATACATATATGCAAAAGAATATATACAGTGTATATATATATATATATATATATATATATATATATATATATATATATATATATATATATATATATATATATATATATATATATATATATGAAGGAAATTTGAAGACACCGACACCAAAACACGACCTGCGAGGCTAAGCAAGCTAAACGCCAGGGAAAGATTAAGAGGAACTCCTACATACTGGCTTCAACAGCATTTTGGTTTCTTTTTATTAATATAAAGAACGTCTCATTGAAAAGGAATATATATATATATATATATATATATATATATATATATATATATATATATATATATATAAATATATATATATATATATATATATATATATATATATATATATATATATATATATATATATATATATATATATATATATATATATATATATATATATATATATATATATATATTTTTATGTATATATATATATATATATATATATATATATATATATATATATATATATATATATATATATATATATATATATATATATATATATATATATTAATAACACTGAACTTTTAACATACAGTCTAAAATGGCAAGAGATAGTTGTATCTCTTGCCATTGTACTTTGAGAAGGTGACCAGCTTAGGTCACGAAATTAATAAGTACTTTATATATATATATATATATATATATATATATATATATATATATATATATATATATATATATATATATATATATATATATATATATATATATATATATATATATATATATATATATATATATATATATATATATATATATATATATATATATATATATATATATTTATATATATATATATATATATATATATATATATATATATATATATATATATATATATATATATATATATATATATATATATATATATATATATATATATATATATATATATATATATATATATATATATATATATATATATTTCGTTGTTTTATTTAATGGGCTTTTCCTTCCATATATATATATATATATATATATATATATATATATATATATATATATATATATATATATATATATATATATATATATATATATATATATATGTATATATATATATATATATATATATATATATATATATATATATATATATATATATATATATATATATATATATATATATATATATATATATATATATATATATATATATATATATATATATATATATATATATATATATATATATATATATATATATACACCTTGTTCCTTTTATACGCGATTATTTTATATGCGAAATTGAAATAACGCCCCCAAAAAATAATAGTAATAAATTCGGAATTCGCGAACAACCCCCCCCCCAATTTTTTTTTTTTTTTTTTTTTTTTTTTTTTTTTTTTTTTTTTTTTTTTACAACAGGATGGACCAAAAAATGATTAAATAAAACAGCTTTTATCAGGCTGTAAAGAGAAACAGATGGAGAGTGTAATGACCTGTCAGATGTGAAGGGATTATAAAAGATGTGTAATGAATATCCAGCTCTCTGCTGGGTTTTAATATACCTCTGCATTACTCTCATGATGTCTGTTCCAAAAATTCTCCTTAGATCTTATTATTATTATTATTATTGTTATTATTATTATTATTATTATTATTATTATTATTATTATTATTATTATTATTATTATTATTATTATTATTATTATTATTATTATTATTATAATTATTTTTAACAATAATTTTCCTTTGATGATGATTGTGGAGATTATTATTATTATTATTATTATTATTATTATTATTATTATTATTATTATTATTATTATTATTATTATTATTATTATTATTATTATTATTATTATTATTATTACGAATTTGTAATTAAACCATTATTTTTACAATAAATAATGTAGTTTTGGTTGAATGAACAAGAATTAATTAAAGATCTCTCTCTCTCTCTCTCTCTCTCTCTCTCTCTCTCTCTCTCTCTCTCTCTCTCTCTCTCTCTCTCTCTCTCGTTTCATTTCACTTACATTATATAGAATATATTTATATTAAAAGGAGAATAGTCTTACAAACAACGCATACATCAGTTACTTTACAAGCTGATGAGTCGTTTGGGGCAGCAAATGATAAATATTATAATGCACTTTTAATAAAAACGTTAATGAGTTAAAAGACCGTTAAATTAATTTCCTTTCCACGAATCCTTTGTAATGTCTCTCTTAAACAGGAATTAGGTAGAAATTTTTCATCTTATTATGTAAATACAATTATTGCTTTAGTCTTAATCACGTTCATTACAGTGCTCATTTTAAAGGTAATAAACCTAAGTTTTTATTCGTTTTTTGTAAAGAAATATGAGAGAGAGAGAGAGAGAGAGAGAGAGAGAGAGAGAGAGAGAGAGAGAGAGAGAGAGAGAGAGAGAGAGAGAGAGAGAGAGAGAGAGAGAGATTTTTTATTTATTCAGATAACTGTACAAGGGGACATGTGCACATGGGCATTCCCAATCATATTGCAGTTGATAACATTACAATCTATTTGGTTATGTATAAATAACATACTAATAGAATTTGCAATTAATTTTAAATATCATAGCAAGTAATTAATAATAAAATATAGTGTAATAATTGAAAAGTACTTGAAGAGTAATCATTGTGACAATATTTCAATAGCCCTTGTTGAGTACTATCATTTAAGTTACATTTCACTTTCCAACGGTACTACTGCAGACAATTTGAAGCAGATATAGAATAACAATTTTCAGGTTAGAATAATATATATATATATATATATATATATATATATATATATATATATATATATATATATATATATATATATATATATATATATATATATATATATACACATACACACATATACACATACATATATATACATATATATACATATATATATATATATATATATATATATATATATATATATATATATATATATATATATATATATATATATATATATATATATATATATATATATATATATATATATATATATATACATATATATATATATATACATATATATATATATATATATATATATATATATATATATATATATATATATATATATATATATATATATATATATATATATATATATATATATATATATATATATATATATATATATGTATATGTATATATATATATATATATATATATATATATATATATATATATATATATATATATATATATATATATATATATATATATATATATATATATATATATATATGTATATATATATATATATATATATATATATATATATATATATATATATATATATATATATATATATATATATATATATATATATATATATATATATATATATATATATATATATATATATATATATATATATATATATATATATATATATATATATATATATATATATATATATATATATATATATATATATATATATATATATATGCATACATACATATACACACACATACACATACATATATATACATGCATGCATTAATTAGATGAGCAATAGAAACACCACTGGGGCTTCATAGCCATACATATCAAGGAGAGAGAGAGAGAGAGAGAGAGAGAGAGAGAGAGAGAGAGAGAGAGAGAGAGAGAGAGAGAGAGAGAGAGAGAGAGAGAGAGTTTGTGGTATTCATTTCAGCAAAAGGAGTTATTCGTCCTTACCACAGATAAAGACACATCCATGCATACTCATACACATCATTGTCATCTGAGGGTAACACAGCAGAGGAAAGTGCCCGAGGTGCCCTTAATGAGTGGCTAAGCCATGAGGCGCCCTCCGGGAGGGGGCTAGACCCAAGGCGCCCTCCGGGAGGGGGCTAGCGCCGAGGCGCCCTCCGGGAGGGGGCCAGCCCCGAGGCGCCCTCCGGGAGGGGGCCAGCCCCGAGGCGCCCTCCGGGAGGGGGCCAGCCCCGAGGCGCCCTCCGGGAGGGGGCCAGCCCCGAGGCGCCCTCCGGGAGGGGGCCAGCCCCGAGGCGCCCTCCGGGAGGGGGCCAGCCCCGAGGCGCCCTCCGGGAGGGGGCCAGCCCCGAGGCGCCCTCCGGGAGGGGGCCAGCCCCGAGGCGCCCTCCGGGAGGGGGCCAGCCCCGAGGCGCCCTCCGGGAGGGGGCCAGCCCCGAGGCGCCCTCCGGGAGGGGGCCAGCCCCGAGGCGCCCTCCGGGAGGGGGCCAGCCCCGAGGCGCCCTCCGGGAGGGGGCCAGCCCCGAGGCGCCCTCCGGGAGGGGGCCAGCCCCGAGGCGCCCTCCGGGAGGGGGCCAGCCCCGAGGCGCCCTCAGGGAGGGGGCCAGCCCCGAGGCGCCCTCCGGGAGGGGGCCAGCCCCGAGGCGCCCTCCGGGAGGGGGCCAGCCCCGAGGCGCCCTCCGGGAGGGGGCCAGCCCCGAGGCGCCCTCCGGGAGGGGGCCAGCCCCGAGGCGCCCTCCGGGAGGGGGCCAGCCCCGAGGCGCCCTCCGGGAGGGGGCCAGCCCCGAGGCGCCCTCCGGGAGGGGGCCAGCCCCGAGGCGCCCTCCGGGAGGGGGCCAGCCCCGAGGCGCCCTCCGGGAGGGGGCCAGCCCCGAGGCGCCCTCCGGGAGGGGGCCAGCCCCGAGGCGCCCTCCGGGAGGGGGCCAGCCCCGAGGCGCCCTCCGGGAGGGGGCCAGCCCCGAGGCGCCCTCCGGGAGGGGGCCAGCCCCGAGGCGCCCTCCGGGAGGGGGCCAGCCCCGAGGCGCCCTCCGGGAGGGGGCCAGCCCCGAGGCGCCCTCCGGGAGGGGGCCAGCCCCGAGGCGCCCTCCGGGAGGGGGCCAGCCCCGAGGCGCCCTCCGGGAGGGGGCCAGCCCCGAGGCGCCCTCCGGGAGGGGGCCAGCCCCGAGGCGCCCTCCGGGAGGGGGCCAGCCCCGAGGCGCCCTCCGGGAGGGGGCCAGCCCCGAGGCGCCCTCCGGGAGGGGGCCAGCCCCGAGGCGCCCTCTGGGAGGGGGCCAGCCCCGAGGCGCCCTCCGGGAGGGGGCCAGCCCCGAGGCGCCCTCCGGGAGGGGGCCAGCCCCGAGGCGCCCTCCGGGAGGGGGCCTGCCCCGAGGCGCCCTCCGGGAGGGGGCCAGCCCCGAGGCGCCCTCCGGGAGGGGGCCAGCCCCGAGGCGCCCTCCGGGAGGGGGCCAGCCCCGAGGCGCCCTCCGGGAGGGGGCCAGCCCCGAGGCGACCTCCGGGAGGGGACCAGCCCCGAGGCGCCCTCCGGTAGAGGGGCCAGCCCCGAGGCGCCCTCTGGGAGGGGGCGCAGCCCCGAGGCGCCCTCCGGGAGGGGGCCAGCCCCGAGGCGCCCTCCGGGAGGGGGCCAGCCCCGAGGCGCCCTCCGGGAGGGGGCCAGCCCCGAGGCGCCCTCCGGGAGGGGGCCAGCCCCGAGGCGCCCTCCGGGAGGGGGCCAGCCCCGAGGCGCCCTCCGGGAGGGGGCCATCGCCGAGGCGCCCTCCGGGAGGGGGCTAGCCCCGAGGCGCCCTCCGGGAGGGGGCCAGCCCCGAGGCGCCCTCCGGGAGGGGGCCAGCCCCGAGGCGCCCTCCGGGAGGGGGCCAGCCCCGAGGCGCCCTACGGGAGGGGGCCAGCCCCGAGGCGCCCTCCGGGAGGGGGCCAGCCCCGAGGCGCCCTCCGGGAGGGGGCCAGCCCCGAGGCGCCCTCCGGGAGGGGGCCAGCCCCGAGGCGCCCTCCGGGAGGGGGCCTGCCCCGAGGCGCCCTCCGGGAGGGGGCCTGCCCCGAGGCGCCCTCCGGGAGGGGGCCAGCCCCGAGGCGCCCTCCGGGAGGGCGCCAGCCCCGAGGCACCCTCCGGGAGGGGGCCAGCCCCGAGGCGCCCTCCGGGAGGGGGCCAGCCCCGAGGCGCCCTCCGGGAGAGGGGCCAGCCTCGAGGCGCCCTCCGGGAGGGGGCCAGCCTCGAGGCGCCCTCCGGGAGGGGGCCAGTCCCGAGGCGCCCTCCGGGAGGGGGCCAGCCCCGAGGCGCCCTCCGGGAGGGGGCCAGCCCCGAGGCGCCCTCCGGGAGGGGGCCAGCCCCGAGGCGCCCTCCGGGAGGGGGCCAGCCCCGAGGCGCCCTCCGGGAGGGGGCTAGCCCCGAGGCGCCCTCCGGGAGGGGGCTAGCCCCGAGGCGCCCTCCGGGAGGGGGCTAGCCCCGAGGCGCCCTCCGGGAGGTTGCTAGCCCCGAGGCGCCCTCCGGGAGGGGGCTAGCCCTGCGACGTGTGGTTCCCTCTTGGGTAGAAGCTGTGGTTCTCTTGAAGGTGGGCTCCACGGTTCCTTCCTACGTGTGTTCCATGTTGCATCCTTAGGTTGGTTCCTTAGTTCCTTCCAAGGTGGGTTCCTTAGTGCATTCTTAGGCGGCTTCCTTCGTTTCTTCCTAAGTGTTTTCCTTGCAAATTTTACACACATCGATCAAATACTGTTTTCCCAATATCCACGTTGGATAGCTGGTACGATATAGGTTTCTCGAAAACTAGTTTCTTGCTTTGTGAGTTCTCGTAGGCTGCAACCATTTATAGTCCGGCAGTCAAACAAAAT
>JAXCGZ010011822.1:50000-57500 GCA_037179515.1 Halocaridina rubra
GAATGTCTTCTTTTCCATTTATAGTTCTACCTATTTTAGTGTCGTCTGCGAATTTACTTAGGTTACTACTGATATCCGAATCCAGATCATTTAGATATACGATGAATAATAGGGGACCCAGTACCGAGCCTTGTGGTACCCCGCTAGTAACCGAGCCCCACTCTGATTTTTCTCCATTTATGCAAACCCTCTGTTTTCTGTCTTTTAACCATTGTTTGATCCATCTGAGAACATCTCCTCCTATACCATGAGCTTCCAGCTTTTTAACTAATCTTTTGTGAGGAACTCTATCAAAAGCTTTGCTAAAGTCTAGATATATTGTATCATATTCTTTGCCACAATCTACTGCCTCGTAAACGTCTGAATAAAAAGACAGTAAGTTTGTAAGGCACGAAAAACCCTTAAGAAACCCGTGTTGTGAAAGTTTTATCAGTCTGTGTAATTCTAGATGTGCCCTTATTTTATTTGCAATTATGGATTCTAGAATCTTACCCACTGTTGACGTTAAACTTACCGGCCTATAATTATTCTTTTTAACTCGTTCTCCTTTTTTAAATATTGGTACCACATCTGCCAATTTCCACTCCATGGGTACCGATCCTAATTTTACTGAATTATTAAATAATGCAGTTAGTGGACAACTAAGCTCTTCCTTGCATTCCTTTAATATTCTAGCATATATTCCATCAGGTCCCAGAGATTTATGAGCCTTTAATTTATCTATTTCTTTTATTACCGCCTCTCTCGTAATATTTATTGAACTAAGTATTTTATCGGGACTGTCTCTGTAAATGGATTCTACTTCCGGAATATTTTCCAAGTTTTCATTGGTAAATACAGATAAGAAATAATCATTTAAACATGTACACATCACTTTATCGTCATCTGTGATATGGCCATTGGCTACTTCAATTGGTCCGACTTTTTCCTTAAATTTTGTTTGATAATGTTGATAAAACCCTTTAGGATTTTCTTTAGCTTCTCCTGCTATTCTAACTTCGTATTTTCTTTTTGACTCTCTAACTATCTTTTTAACTTCCCTGTTTAACTGTATATATTGCTGCCTCACATGCTCTTCACCTCTTTTTAGTTTCCTGTATATTCCTCTTTTAATACCTATAAGATTCTTTATTCTATTGTTCATCCATTTAGGGTCATTTTTTCTTGATCTGCAATGTTTCATGGGAATATAGTCTCTCTGACTATTCTTAAGAGTCATGACAAAATTGTTATATTCCTCATCCAAATTTATATTAACTGACGGACTGCTGTTCTTTCCTGTGAGAGAATTTAATGTATTGATCTTATCTTGTGATAATCCTTGGCATGTGGTACTCAAATTTCGGGGTAATCCGCTACCTGCGACCTGACCTGCTGGATTAACTACCCACATCTGTACCCCAGAAATCCCTTCCCATACCTCATTAGATAATTTAGTTTTTAAGCCCTCAAAATCTCCTGCTCTAAAGTTTGGAACAATATTCTTATTTTCCTTTATAGTTTCCTTGAAAATTATGTTAAATCTAATGGAATCATGGTCACTGTTGCCCAATTTTTCACCAACTTCTAAATTTGTAACCATATTCTCTCTATTACTAAGAACTAAATCTAGTGTATTCACCCCCCGTGTTGCTTCATGTACATGCTGAGAAAGGAAATTGTCTTCTACTACTTCCAAAAACGCCTTAGAGCTACTATCACCTGTTATGGTTTCCCAGTTAATATGTCTAAAATTAAAATCACCTACAATGCAAACTCTATTTGACCTGGTCACTTTAGAAATTTCATCGTATATAACTTGCGACTCTATATTATCTAGATCAGGTGGTCTGTAGACTACTCCTACAACTAGACTTTCTATATTATTTTTAATTTCAACCCATAAGGTTTCTGAATTTAGATTTGTCTTAATTCCAGACTTAATGCAGTCTCTGAGGCTATCTTTAATATACATAATTACCCCTCCCCCTCTTCTATCTACACTACGATCAGCATTATAAAGTTTATATCCTGTAATTATGTACTCAGCTTTAAGGTGTTTGCTTTCTAAATTAATCCAACTTTCACTAATGCATATTATATCCGGTCTCTCACTACATACTATGGCTCTCAGTTCTTCTATCTTGTTACCTAAACTACGGCTATTTGTATAATATACTTTTAAACTTTCTCTAGCTTTACCCTTCTTGTTAATATTTGTTCCATGTAACAAATGGTTCTTATCCTTAGACTCCCAGTTATTTGACCCACTATTTACTGAACCCTTACTGACTAATTTCTCTGCACAAGTATTATTCATTTCATTATTTGTGTCTAACAAAACCCCCCTACCTCTCTGTCTATCATACCAGCCAATACCGAGACACCTGAATTAGAAAGATGCACTCCATCCCTTGCATACATATGCTTATGACTAGTGAAGTGATCCCACCCGTCAATAAAACCTATATTATTCTCCCGACAGAAGACTTTCATCCTAGCATTTACTCCTATAGCTCGAGACCACCACTCTGAACTTTGGCTAAGCCTATGGAGAATACCACACATCACAGGAACTGCACCCCTTTTCCTGATCTTATCCAGGGCTTGTCTATACAACCTAATCAGCTCTTCACTTCTACCATCCTGCACGTCATTTCCCCCAGCTATCAAACAAACAACATCTTTTTTCTCAATCCAGCTATTTATTGACTCACCCACCTTCTCCATACCTGCTCCAGGGAAAAAATATTTTCCTCTAACTCTATGCCTGAGTTTCCTGTCTACATATCTGCATAGTGAATCCCCTACAATTACCAAAGAACGAGACTTATCCGGAGGATGGGTTACTCCGACCTTGGTATATATATATATATATATATATATATATATATATATATATATATATATATATATATATATATATATATATATATATATATATATATATATATATATATACATATATATATATATACACACACACACATACATATGCATACAAATATATACATATATACAGACATGCATACATACATATATATATATATATATATATATATATATATATATATATATATATATATATATATATATATATATATATATATATATATATATATATATATATATATATATATATATATATGAATTATTTTTTTTTACCCCGACCGGTACTCGAACCTAGGACTTATGATTACTAAGTCAAGTCGCTACCACTACGCCACAGAAGGATAAAAGGAATCCAACCTTATATCTTATATCTGCTATACTTAGGAATGTACGCATTCTAACTGCATGCCACTATGTTCATATTACAGATTCCCCAACCTCACTCGTGGCTTCATTTTAGCATTTAATTCAATTGAATTAAATGCTAAAATGAAGCCACGAGTGAGGTTGGGGAATCTGTAATATGAACATAGTGGCATTCAGTTAGAATGCGTTCATTCCTAAGTATACCAGATATAAGCTATAAGGTTGGATTCCTTTTAACCTTCTGTGGTGCATTGGTAGCGCCTTGACTTAGTAATCATAAGTCCTAGGTTCGAGTCCCGGTCGGGGTAAAAAATAATTCATGTTTTCACATATATAATGTGCTTATTGGTTGTATATATATATATATATATATATATATATATATATATATATATATATATATATATATATATATATTATATATATATATATATATATATATATATATATATATATATATATATATATATATTTATATATATAAAATTATACATACATATGTATTTACATATATGCATATACATACATACATACATATGCACACACATGCATACATATACATACACATATACATATATATACATATATACACATATATATGCATACATAACCATATATTGTTAAAATCAATATCCTTCCCATTTATATTAATTTGATAGCTAGTTTTGATACACGAAATAATTGAATAATTAAATAAATACCAAAAATACACCTGTCAACAGTACTGAGTTAAGTTGCCAAGTAGTACAGCTGTCTTATTTTCTTCATTTTTTTTTTCTTTTCTTTTAGCTTTCTCTTTTACTATTTTTTTTATTTTGTATATACATTGAGTTAAATGTAAGGTCTGATCCTGTGATAACGTATCTTGGTTAGCAAGTGAGTGTATCAGTTAAGAAGAATATATTGCAGAAACAGGTGGGTGCCTCCTCAGACACAAATTCGAATTTTCCTTCAGGTTTGACTTTGTTTTTGTTGCATTTTATTTTTCTTTTTATCCTCAAATTACCATAGTCAAATTTTTAAGTTAAGATGTGTGTTACCAGGAAAGAGATAAATTGAGTCACTAAATAGCACTTATATGGAGATGTAAAAATTCTGTGTGAAGCTTAAATAAAAGTTTTTCTCTCTATTTTTTATCTTTCTCTTCTTTCTATATTCTGTGAGAGGGAGAACATAAAAATGAGGCCATCTCTGTCCCAAACCTTTCCCACCCATGGGTCGGGAGGAGGGGTAGCTATTAGGAGACTAAAACAGAAAATCAAGGATTTAGAGGCAATGGTTATAAGCCTTGATGATAAAATTCGGAATATGGATAGAGAAATGAAAGAGAATGAAGCACTCAAAGAGGAAAAAAGATTTTTGGAGGAAGCAAATAAAGCACATGGGCAGGAGAGAAAGAAACTACAAAAAAAGAATAAAGAAGCTGGAAGGGGAAAAGAGTGAACTAGAAACTAGAATTTCTAAACAAGAAGATAAAAACAAACAGCTAAATGACGACCTAAATGAATTAGATGTTAGTTCATTGCTCTCTTCTGAAAGAAACGAGATTGCAGCTTGGAATGTCCAGATTAAGGAAAACATTGAACAGTTTAGAAAAGAGTTCCAGGAGCTGAATATGGAAAATGATGCCATGAAAACTTTCTATGCTGATGCACTAAAGGGGAATGTGGCAGTAAAAGAGGCTGTAAAGGTGGTGGCACTGGAAAACATACAAACAGTTGACTATAAAGAGACAGTAATAGAAAAAAATGAAAGACGTTGTGATGGAAAGGGCAAACCCACTCATCAAACAGGCACTTGATAAAGAGACGACAGTGGTAATCTCAGGCATAAGCAAATCCCAGGAGCCAACATGGCAGGGGAGACTTATAGAATATAAAGCTAGGGTTGTAGACCTGATAAGAAAGCTTGGAGTAGTTTGTGGTCCTGAGGATATTGTAAACATACTCCAACTAGGCAAATATTAGAGGGAAGGAAAGCCGAGACCAACAGAAGTAACCTTTGAGAAAGGGGAAACATGTAGGGAAATATTGTTGAGAAAAAAAAAGTCTAATAGACCTTCAAGAATTCAAAGAAGTGTTCATTAGACGATACAGAACACTGGAAGAGATGGGAAAGATCAAAAACTTGTTGGAAGAGGCAAGAAGGTTAAATGAGTAAAGAAATGAAGAAGAGAAGAAAAATTTTCATTTCAGAGTTCTTCCAGACAAAGGGGAGATAGAGAAGATAATGACAGAAGACCAGGGGATGGGCCCTCATTCAGATTGTTATACATAAATGCTGATGGATTAGCTGGTAAGGCAGGAGAATTAAACGATAGGATTCACAACAGTAAGGCAGATATAGTAGCAATTACAGAGACTAAGCTGAGTGAGGACATAAACAGTGTCAGTTTTTCCTAAGGGTTTCAGAATATTAAAGGTTGAAAGATCTGAGAGGACTGGTGGAGGAATAGCACTGCTCATAAGTGAAAGGATTCAAGTTGAAGAAATAAACTTGGCTATAGAAAGTGAGTTCAAGGAATTTCTTGTTGCTCGCATAAATACTGGGTCAGAGAGCAAAATAATAACTGTTGTATATAACCCACCAAGGAACCAGAATAGGCTAGAAGTTAATGAGGAAAGTCATATAGGTACTATTGAAGTCATAAACTCAGTTGTTAACATGGCACGGGAGAGAAAATGTAGGATTTTGATTATGGGAGATTTTAATCATAAAGAAATAGATTGGATAAATCTTGACCCACACAGTAGTGAGGACTCATTCGGGGCAATATTCCTAGATTGCGTACAAGGGAATTTCCTACACCAACATGTAATGGAACCAACGAGGGCCAGGGGTGGGGATGAGCCATCACTACTTGATCTAGTATTCACAGATAATGTGTTGGATATTGAAAAAATTGAGTATGAACCACCAATTGGAAAGAGTGACCACTGTGTGTTGTTGATGGAGTATGTCATTGAAGATATTCTGCCTGAGAGTAGAGGCACTGAGGACATGAGGAGGAACTATCCGAAAGGAGATTACATCAAAATGAATGAGCTTTTTGCAGTTATTGACTGGAGAACATTATTATACAACAAATCTGTACAAGAAATGTATGACATCTTTTGTGAGAAATATGGGAAGATTGCTGCATACCTGTCACCAAAGTAGATGTAATTCATGCCAGAGAGAAATGGTTCGATAATGAGTGTAAAAGAGCTAAGGAGTGGAGAGACAATTGCTAGAAAAGGCATAGGAGGAGAAAAAACATAAATGCCTGGCAAGCCTACAAAAGAGCAAGAAATGACTACCTAAGTAAAAGGAGAGAGGCAGAGAGAGACTATGAGAGTGACATCACCAGGAAGGTTAAAGAAAATCCCAAGCTTTTCCACAGCTTTATCAGAGGAAAACTGAAGGTAAAAGAACAGGTTTTAAGGCTAAAAAGAGCGGATGGAAGCATCACTGAGACGGATGAAGAGATCTGCAAAGAATTGAACAAGGAGTTTCAGTCATTACTTACAGTAGAAAATACCCCACCCCCTCAGATTGCAGAGATAGAAGCTCAAGGGCTGGTATTAGAAAACATCAACCTTACAGCCACAGAGGTATGCAAAGCGCTGTTGGATTTAGATGTTCATAAAGCTACAGGTCCTAATGACATATCCCCTCATGTACTTAAAAAATGCGCAAACTCAATATCAGTGGCACTAATTATCATATTTAAAAAGTCACTGGAGTCAGGGGAGATTCCAAGATGCTGGAAACAAGCAAATGTCATACCTATCTTCAAAAAGAGAAGGGGGGATACGGCTCTGAACTATGGACCAGTTTCCTTGACCAGCATAGTTTGCAAAGTTATGGAGAAACTAATAAGGAAACATATCTCTCTTCACTTGGAATACTTCAACTTTTTGTCAGTGAGGCAACATGGCTTCAGAGAAGGTAGATCAACAGTAACAAACTAATTGGAATTTTATGATGAGGTAAGCCGAATCTTACAGGAAAGAGAGGGTTGGACAGATTGCATATTCCTAGACTTCCAGAAAGCGTTTGACACTCTTCCACATGGGAGACTTATTAGGAAGCTACAAGCAATGGCTAGAATAGGTGGAAATGTCTTGGAATGGATAAAAACTTACTTAGAAGGAAGGGAACAGAGGGTTAGAGTAAGACACTCAGTGTCTGAGTGGAGAAGAGTTAGTAGTGGAGTTCCACAGGGTTCAGTTTTAGGGCCACTTTTGTTCCTTGTATATGTAAGTGACCTACCAGAGTTTG
>JAXCGZ010011823.1:10000-30000 GCA_037179515.1 Halocaridina rubra
ATTTCTGCTTCATATTCCAAAGCTTACCCTCATCATACATTCCATTCCACCCTGTCATAATCTGCTTTCCCTTAAGAGACTATCACGTTAACACCCTGTGTCATATTTACATAAATTTAGACATTACTGCTTCGAGGATAGGACAAAATAACATTTCAGAGAATCACACTTTTCACCACCCTCATTTGAAGGACATCCCTAAAGTACCGACTAAAAGATTTGTAAAAGCGTACCAGAATTGATTGACTGAGAGACGAAAGCTACTAGTACAAAGATACATGTCATGACTTTTATATTGAATTTCACTACCGCTATTTTCCTTTGCTTCTGCTACTGTTCTCCAAATTCCACCGAGTTTGTTTCTTTCTTTGAATATCTGTCCTCGTGCCATGAGTCCTTGATATCTTCTTACCCACATGCTGAAGTTCTCTACATTGGAGACTTCAATGTACACCACAGTGAGTGGCTACATTCTTCTCACACCGATGTGGGAGGAAGTAGGGCCTTTGCTTTCTCTGTTACTCACGATACTGGAGCAAATTATCAAACATCCTACTCGTGTTCCTGATCATCGTGAACATGCAGCAAACACTCTTAACCTATTTCTTACTTTTAACCCTTAAAAACTACTAACATTCTATGCTTTCCCCTCTTGGTAAATCTGACAACTCTATAATCTCAATCTCCTCCATTTTTTCTCCCCCTCCACCAATCCCTCCTACTCAGCACCGCCTTTGGCACTTTGAGCGTACCCAACATGAAAATTTGCGTAACTTCCTCTTTGACTTCCCTTGGGATGACTACTGCTTTCGGTCCCGCAACCCTGATCACGTAGCTCTAAAAGTTGCCGAGATCATGACCACGGGAATGGATCCGTACATCCCCTCTTCTACAAAAACTTTCTCTTCTCCTAAATCTTGATTTGATTGTGCCTCCTCCATGGCCATCCAGACCAGGAATAGGGCGCACCGATCTTACCAAGCCTCTCCTTCCAATTTAAGTCGCTCTGCTTTTATTGTAGCTAGAAATCACAGTACTGCTCAGATTCAAAAGGCTAAGGCTTCCTTTATAAGAAGGAAAGTTGATGACCTTAACTCCTCTCCCACTGACAAATACTTCTGGTCCATAGCCAAAAACCTCTCCAAAAATTTCTGTAACTCAAGCTTTCCCTAAGAAGGGTGACCGCTCTATTCCTTCAAACTACCGACCTATTGCCCTAACCTTTTCTATTGCTAAAGTTTTTGAAACATTACTCAATGCTCACTTCTTGAAACACCTTGAATCTAACTCACTTATCTCCGATCACCACTACAGCTTCCGCAAAGCAATATCCACTGGTGACTCCTGTCCAATCTTACTCATGTATGGTCATCCTCCGAGAGGAACTATGGGGAATCCATTGTCATCACCCTTAATATCTCCAAGGCTTTTGACAGAGTCTGGCCAGGCTCTGTTGGCCAAACTCCCTGCCTATGGCTTTACCCCTTCTGTCTGTTCTCTGATATCCAGTGTTCCTACTGACCAGTTTATATATGTTGTAGTTGATAGTGTGACATCTAGCCCTTTTTCTGTTTCCAGTGGTGTTCCACAAGGCTCTGTTCTTTCACCTAATCTGTTCCTTCTCTTCATCAATGATCTTCCACAATTCCCATCTATCTCTCTTCTTCATTCCTTTGCTGATGATTCTACTCTTCACTTTTTCTCTGTCTTTTCTTTGCAACCTTCATCTCTTACTCGTAATCAGTCTCATATCACTCCTTCTACTCTCATCTCCGATTTGCAGAGAGTATCTGTGATGGGCACTCAAAATTTAGAAAATTTCAATGCCCCCAAGACAGTTTCTGGCTATCTCTTTATCTTCTTCGTCTCACTGATAACCCTATTGTCTTCGAAACTAAAACTTACCCTCTTAATTCTATCAACATATTAGGAATCCATATAGCCTCTAACTTGTCTTGAAGGAATCACATAATCCAAATTTCTAAATCTACATCCATTTTTTTTTTCGTTTTTGTCATTACTTTTCCTTTTACAGTTACTTAAAATTGATAAATGTCTTATCAGTCATTACTTAGAATACTGCTCACACATCTCGGGTGCTTCTTCTTATACTTATCTACTTGATAGGGTTGAATCTAAGGCAGTCAGACTCACAAATGATCCTTCTTTTACTTCTAATCTGGATTCTCTCTCTCTTCACTGCATGGTATCTTCCCTTTCTCTTTTTTATCGCTACTACTTTCATCGCTGCTCTGATGAGATGGCGAGTTGCATCCCTCCACCACTGCCGAGGCCAAGTAACACTCAACAAGCGTCATCATCTCACAGGTACTGTGTGGAGATTTGTAGCTTGCGGATTGGTCGGTGCAGCAACTGCTTCTTCTCATCTACTTCCAGACTCTGGAACTCTTTTCCTCCTTCTGTCTTTTCTAATTCTTGTAGCCTATCATCCTTCAAAAAGCAGATCTATCGTCATCTCAGAGCCTAGTCCTCCATATCTCTGGGCCCTCTGTACTTTGACTGTTTTTTTCTGTCCGTCGTTATTATTATTATTATGATTATTATTATTATTATTATTATTATTATTATTATTATTATTATTATTATTATTATTATTATTATTATTATTATTATTATTATTATTATTATTACTATTATTATTAATGCTATGCCCAATGAGAGAGGGGGGGGCTAAAATACTTCCTCCATGTTTCCCTGCGTGTCGTAGGAGTCGAGTAAATTGGGCGAAACGAGGAGACTGGTAATTCCTCCTCTGTATTTTCTCTTCTCATAGAGTGTGTATTTTTCCCTGACTCAACCACTCCTCTAATAAGGGGAAAATGGCTATGTATATAGATAAATTATAATTATAATTATAATTATTGTTAGTAATAATAGTAGTAGTAGTAGTAGTAGTATTAATAATAATAATAGTAGTAGTAGTAGTAGTAGAACTAATCGTTGTTGTTGTAATACTTTCACTAATTTTCATTTTAGAGTAATCTCATATTTACCACATGCATGAAAGTACATTATTATTATTATTATTATTATTATTATTATTATTATTATTATTATTATTATTATTATTATTATTATTATTATTATTATTATTATTATTATTATTATTATTATTATTAGTAGTAGTAGTAGTAGTAGTAGTAGTAGTAGTAGTAGTAGTAGTAGTAGTAGTAGTAGTAGTAGTAGTAGTAGTAGTAGTCATAGATTTTATTGCCAAATATTTAATATACATACAGGAATAAATATGTTCATTATACTCAGAGGCACTAGCCTGCTGAGCAAGAGCTCCTTGGCAGGCAGTTTAATATACATTTCACATGATTTAAAGTATGACGGCAATAGTTAACAAAATCTCCAATATAGCAATCTCATACTTATCTTGTAATAAAACAAAATAGTAGCCTGACCTCAACCTGGACATAATGATGCACCAATTCTGTATTAATTATTATTCAACAGCTGCTTGATTTTGCCTAGTAAATAAATGCTGTTTGAGTTTCTTTTTAAATAAAGTTATGCCAGTTATTGTTTTTAAATCTTCTGGTAATGCATTCCAAGATTTTGGGACAAAACAGTGAATAGAAAATTTGTACAAGGTTGTTCTCGGCTGTGGACATTTCAAATTTATATTATTACCTCTGGTTTCATGGTTGTGTTGAATAAATCTAAATAATTTTCTGTTATCATTAACATCACTATGCATAATAATAAGACAGAAATATTGTATCAAGCTACTACTAGTAGTAGTAGTAGCAGTTGTAGTACTTTCACTAATGTTCATTTTTGAATAATCTCATTTGTACCACATGCATGAAAGTACATTATTGGTAGTAGTAGTAGTAGTAGTAGTAGTAGTAGTAGTAGTAGTAGTAGTAGTAGTAGTAGTAGTAGTAGTAGTAGTAGTAGTAGTAGTAGTAGTAGTAGTAGTAGTAGTAGTAGTAGTAGTAGTAGTAGTAGTAGTAGTAGTAGTAGTAGTAGTAGTAGTAGTAGTAGTAGTAGTAGTAGTAGTAGTAGTAGTAGTAGTAGTAGTAGTAGTAGTAGTAGTAGTAGTAGTAGTAGTAGTAGTAGTAGTAGTAGTAGTAGTAGTAGTAGTAGTAGTACTTTCACTAATGTTCATTTTTTAATAATCTCATTTGTACCACATGCATGAAAGTACATTTCTCTAATGGCATTATGTCTTCTTACTGAGCAAAGCAAACCTCTCCCTAAGGCAAGGGAGATTAGTTGCAGTCTTAGGTAATGGGTTCTGCATTTAGCGGGAAGGGACACATTAGAATTCCAATCGCAGGCAGGTCCTCTCTCAGGCAATCTACTGCTTTTAATAAGCTTTATTTCCTCTCTGTTGCTTCTTTGCGATTCAGAAAGGCAAGTTCTGCTTATTTCTATAAAGCAGTAAGTAATTTTATGAAAATGGGAATGAGGCTTGAGTCTACTTCCGCATATGTATGTGTATTTGCATGTCTCAGCACTTATGCAATGTGATTCTAATTATGTTATATCAGAAATTTTTCAAAGCCCGATAATGGATTAGAGTGTAGGAAATGTATAAAAGATTTTAAGCTTTTCCATAATTATTTTACTGGAATGACCACTCATAATTATGACCTCAGGCCATGCATGATACAATATTCAGTTCTGGATCAAAACGGATTATGTTCTATTAAAAATTTGTGCTACAAATTGTTTTTATATATTTGAGAATATTCTGAAAAGAAATTAAATCTAAAGCAAAATACGCATCAAAAGAATTTGATGAATTAATTAGTGTAAATGACAATCGAACCTTAAAGAAATGTAATAATGAAAATAATTTGCTGAACATTCGAAACAGAGTTGATCTCTATAGAGAGATTAGATATATAGATACCTAGAAATAGGAACACATACACATACAAAAGGGTACATGCAAACAAATGCACACACGCACACACACACACACACACAGAATAAAAAAGTCTTCCAGTAATAATTTGGTCTCTGTATGAATACGAGGATTGAAAAAGGCTGTGAACATATTTACTGCACTTCTTCAATGAGCTACCTAAAGTTGAATTTCAATATCTTAGATTTAATTAGATGCTAAACATGAAAAATTAGTTTTTTCTTTAATACAAAGGAACCCTTTGCAATCTAAATTGAAGAGAATGTGTAAGAGAAGATATAGATGTAATTACCGTGAAAAGTGAATAAGATATTAAATGTTTGTCATTAACCAAAACCCTTCCTTTGATGGAATGCTAACGCTATATATGAGAAAACATTGGTCTTACTCTCTTTTATTTCCAAATAAATGAATGTCTATATTTATGCCTGTAAGCTTCTCACCATAGGCCAGTCTCAGTCACTCAGAGAATACGTCTGTATATTAGGAGCTTTAATATTATTACTGTTGTGGAGAGACTTAAGCAAATATATATATATATATATATATATATATATATATATATATATATATATATATATATATATATATATATATATATATATATATATATATATATATATATATATATATATATATATATATATATAATTTTTTAAAAGATATTAAACCCTGCTGTCAGACTTGGGAATTCAATCACCTCTAAACTGACTTGCGAAGGTTATAATTCATTCTCTCTCTCTCTCTCTCTCTCTCTCTCTCTCTCTCTCTCTCTCTCTCTCTCTCTCTCTCTCTCTCTCTCTCTCTCTCTCTCTCTCTCTCTCTCTCTCTCTCTCTCTCTCTCTCTCAGTGTACTGTCGAAAATATAGAGAATTTGCATACCTTTTTAGGGGTGACATGCTCTCCTTTAAGAATATGGCTGGTGCCAAGTAATGCTTTTTTGCTTGTGTTTTTTTTTAATTCTACTAACAAACATTTCTTCTTTATTTTTCCGAATTTTTATGAAAAATTTTACCTCAAAAAGTGGATCTATCGTCATCTCAGGAAGTAATCCATCCATACCTCTAGGACTTTATTACTTCGACTATTCTTTCAGCCTCTCTTCTCGTTTGTGAATCATTCTCTTATTTCAGCCTTATTCTTGAACTTTTGCTTTTTCATCTTAATGTTTTCTTGGGGTTAGGTCTTGTTGAGGTCATTTTCTACCCTGTCCCAATATCAAACTCATAAAAATAAAATCTAACATTGTTAAGAATAGAGAACAGTCTTTATTCGGCCACACAGAACACTGGAAGTGATGAAAAAGGTTAAAAACTGGTTACAGGAGGTTGTAAGAGTAAATAAAGAAGAAGCAAAGAAGAGAAGAGAAATTTTTTTTTCTCGGTTCATCCAATCAAATGGGTGATTAAGAATGTGCTAGAAACCCAGAGGGTATAAGACTCATTAAGGTTATCATACACAAATACCAATGGGTTAGCTCAGTGTTTCTCAACCTTTTTTAAACCAGGGCAGACTTGTAGAGTAATTAAGGCTTTGAGGTGCACTTAATATATCAATTAGATAAAATTATCCATAAAATTGCAAAATCGCAAAATAGTAAAAAAAAAAAAGTTCTTGAAATATGCATGTACTTTTAAGACATTACAATATATCTGATCGAGTATGCTAGTGTGAGTCTTGTGCTTGATGTGCTTTGGCAATATTTTCAATATTATTCCTTATATGTTATAAGAATACTCTCACTTCCTCATCAGTGCAGCTAATATTTGATCTATTTTTATATCTAATTCACAGAGGTATGATATGGAGAACTGCAATAAAATATTTAGTGCTTTACAAGCTAGTGATGGATTTTCTTTGATAGAAATCCAACATTGATGAATGTCTCTCACAGCACTTAGGTCAAAAGATTACCGCAGATTCCTGTACTCAAATGCCATTATGGCTGCTTCTCACATGCTTTAGGACTGGTTGTTCTAAGATTTTACATCAACTACTCACGGGGGAGAGAGAGAGAGAGAGAGAGAGAGAGAGAGAGAGAGAGAGAGAGAGAGAGGAGAGAGAGAGAGAGAGAGAGAGAGAGAGAGAGGAGAGAGAGAGAGAGAGAGAGAGAGAGAGAGAGAGAGAGAGAGAGAGAGAGAGAGAGAGAGAGAGAGAGAGAGAGAGAGAGAGAGAGTTCATACAAATAATGCTTCAAATGGATACAAAACCAAGAATAGAACATAGTTTACAGGGAGGTGTACACATTGATAAAACATTGCTGCATACTAACACACAACTCACAGTATGGCAGCAAAGAGTACATTATATACAAAAGTACAGCTCAGAGAAACGCAGAATGCACAAACAAAATTATACAGCAACATACAGAAAATATATGTATAATTCAATATAATTAATGGCCACCAAAGTGAGGATAACGAGCAAGAATAACATCAAGGTTGTCATCATTAGGTAAAAATGAGCAGATCTGTATTAAGTTCTGACCTCGTGGTAAAACATCTCTCATTGTGGGGCACTGAAGACAATAGTGGTCAAGAGTGTTAGCATTAGGACGGTCGCGTAATTTACAGAAGGTGTACTGTGGCATATCTAGAGTCTGGGAGACCTGCCATAAAGGCCGATACCCCATTCTGAGCCGAGCACTAACTACATTGTTTTTCTGCACCATTAACCTGCGTCTGCGATACTTGTAGCGACTGTGAAGAAAGTGATCATGGTGCTGTATGGACACACTGTTGGCCCTCTCTCCGTGTCCCTGCGCTGGACCGTCATGGCAAATCCAGCTGAGTAGATGATGTTACGTAGGCATCGGAGGGAGGGCTCAGCGTCCACAGCATGCCCATCCAGCATACAGGCCGCCTTAGCAAGACGATCAGCTGTGTCGTTGCCAGTCAGCCCAATGTGAGATGGCGTCCATACAAACGACACAACAAGGAAAGCATCCTGAGCGGCCGCAAGGCGACATAGTATATCTCCCACAGCACGGCCACAGATGGGTCTTGGCGAGGATAGGGCTTGTAGGGCCGATTGGGAGTCACAAATTATTACCCCATTCACAGAGAGAGAGAGAGAGAGAGAGAGAGAGAGAGAGAGAGAGAGAGAGAGAGAGAGAGAGAGAGAGAGAGAGAGAGAGAGAGAGAGAGAGATAATGACAGACTTATATCCCTTTAGAAAGGGAAAAGGGAAAGAATAATTCATTCCTTTTTAAAGATTAAGGAAATGATCATCCAGTTCAATATATCAAACAACAAAAACTTGACCCAGACATCGGAGCCACGTGCCTATCCGTAGTTTTTCTTTTTAAATATTGACTTAAAAAAAGAAATATCATAAATAACTTTTTCATTAAGTTGGGGTGCAACTGGCTACCTTTCAGGGTGCACCAGTGCGCCTGGGCGCACTGGTTGAAAAACGCTGCATTAGCTGGTAAGGCAGTAAAATTAAAGGATAGGATACACAATAGTAAAGCAGATATAACCCATTTCAGAGACAAAATTAAGCAAAGAACTATACATAGTCACAGTTTATCTTGAGGGTGAAGAAGTAAACTTTGCTGTAAGATGTGAGTTCAAGAATTTTCTTGTCACTCGCATAAATAAGGGTCCAAAGACCATTATAATAGTTTCGATATATAACCCATCAAAAAATCAGCGAAGGTTAGAGGTTTATCAGGGGAACTGATAGGAGTCCTCATATGCTTATTAACACAGTTGCAAACATCACATTGGAGTGAAAGTGTAGGATACTGACTGATGGGGATATTAATCAGTGAGAGAGACTGGAATAGTTTTGATCCGCAAAGGGAGGAAGATTCTTTTGGGGTAGAATTTCTTATACTGCGAGCAAGGAAATATCCTGCACCAACATGTACTGGAGTCAATAAGAGCCAAGGTGGAGATGAGCCATTACTTCGCAATCTGGTATTCAGTGTGATGGATATTGACAAAATTGAGTATGAATTAGTTGGAATAAGTGACCACTCTGTCTTATTGATAGTGTACGTCATCGAAGATGATCTGCCTGAGAGTAGATGATATGAAAAGGAAATGAGAAAGTGCTATCCAAAAGGAGATTACAGCAATATCAACAATCATTTTGCAGTTATTGACATGGGGACCATATTAAACAAAAGAAAATCCCTACAAATAGCTTGCAAAATCTTTTGAGAAATTATGAGAAGATAGTTGTTGCATACCATCACGAAAATTGAAAATATTAATGCCAAAGTGAAAGGATTCAGTGTCAGGTGTAATGGGTGAAGAGACAATTGTTGATATTGGTTCAGGAGAAGGAAAAGTATATGTCTGGTGGAATTACATAAGGAGCAATAGGTGATTACCTGAGTATAGGGAGAGGGCAGAGAGTGCTTAAGAGTGGGATATTACCAGTTTGGTTAATAAAAAATGCAAATTCTTAAAGATATTTTTTAGAGGAAAATAAAATTTAAAAGATCATGCTTCATAGTTGCACTTGGTGGATGGAAGCATTACTGAGAGAACTGATGAATTCTTCAAAGAATTGAACAAGGAGTTTTAGTCAGCATTTACAGTTGAAAATACTCCAACCCCCATATTGCAGAGATGAGGACTCATAAGCAAGCACTAGAGAACCTCTTGTTTTCAACTACAGAAATACACAAAGAGATGATGAAATTAGATGCTTATAATATATAGGGCCTGAGAACATATCTCCAGTTGTACTTAACTTCTGTGCTAAGTCATATTCAGTAGTACTATGCATCATATTAGAGAAGTTACTTAAATCTAGAGAGATTCTAAGGTGCTGGAAACAAGAAAACGTGGTACCTATTTAAAAAGGCAAGGAAAGACACAATTCTAAGCTCTATTCCTGTTTCTTTTACCAACATATTTTAAAGAGTTATAGAAATACTACTGAGAAAACACATTTCTGTTCAATTGGAGTTCTTCACCTTATTGTCACTGGGACAATATGGCTTCAGAGAAGGCAGGTCTACAGAAGCAAATTTACTAGACATTTATGATTCAGCATGTCGAGTATTACAAGAAAGAGACGATTTGGCAGATTATATAGCAGATTTTTAGAAGGCATTTGATACAGTCCCACAGGGTACCGTTATTAAGAAGCTACAAGGAATAGCAAAAATAAGTGAAAATGTCTTGGAATGGATGAGAACTTACTTAGAAGGAAGGAAACAGAGGGTTATAGTAAGACACTCAGTGTTTGGTCAGAGAATTGGGCTACATCTGTTCCTTATATATGCAAATGACCTGCAGGAGTCTGTAATAGCATTTTTTAATATGTTTGCTGATGATAACATTGTGAAGCGAGTTAAAGAAAAGGACACTGCTAGAGAACTTCAGGAAGACCTAGTCAACTTTCATGAGCGTTCAGGAAAGAGATAATTGAAATTCAGCACTTTAAAATGTAAGTAACTGAGAAAGGTCAAGAGTATAAGAAGCTCCAACTTTTACTTACCAATAGCATGTGCAAAACTGCAAGAAATAGAAAACGAAAGAGATCTTGGGGTACACATATTGATAGATTAATCTTAGGAAATCCATGAAAGTCGTACAACAAAAGCTGCATAAGCTTCTTAGCTAATGTAAGGGTTGCCTTAAGTCACACTGGCGATGAACAATTGAGAAATATCTCTGTAACTTACGTGATATCAAAGCTTGAATGAGCAGCACCCTTTATGAATTCTCTCTTGAAAGAGAATGTAAATGAACTGGAAAAAGTTTAATGACATGTTATAAAGCTAGTGGCAGAGATACCCAATCTCAATTATGAAGAGAGGCCGAGGGAGATAAACTAACCATGACTTGAAGCTAGAAGGAAGAGGGGGGGATATGGTGAAAGTTTTGTAATTCTTTCATTTTTTTTCAGAGTCCAATGGTAGCGATATTTTGATACTTGTAAGTCTAGAACTAGAGATCATGGTATGTTATTCCATAAGTTAACTTCTTTGCAGGATGAAAGAGTGTATTTATTTAGTGTTAGAATAGGTGATAATTGCAATTCGCTAAGCGAGGAACCAGTAGAAGCTAACTGCATTTATGGTTATAAGGGCGAATATGACAAGTATCATTGGGTATAAAGCCGGAATCCATTAGGAGACAAAGAGTTATGATCATAGGGATCTTTTCCATAGGAACAATTAGGTAAATTAAGTAAATACATACACATAATCTCACACTAGACGGGAACAATGCAATTTCATTTCAGCGAATGAAAAATATATTTTTTTTTCCATTATAATCCCGTTGAGAGTAGTCTAGAATAAGAAATGCTGGTCACTTTGTGAAATTAAACCATTTGTCATATTTTAATAACCTGTGACACTTTGGATTGCAATTCATACATAACCTCAGATAGATAGATAGATAGATATATATATATATAATAATATATATATATATATATATATATATATATATATATATATATATATATATATATATATATATATAGAGAGAGAGAGAGAGAGAGAGAGAGAGAGAGAGAGAGAGAGAGAGAGAGAGAGAGAGAGAGAGAGAGAGAGAGAGAATATTTTATTCATATTCTATAAGCATTACACGAACTATCTGTCTGGTTCATGTTCAATGTGTCTAACGCTTCATAGCAATTCCTCTGCATATGAACTTGTGTTAAATTGAAAAGGAGGAGAAGGAGAAGGAGAAGGAGAAGAAGAAGAAATGAAACATAAGTTAAAAATGGATATATTGGATATTAAGCACTAGAATAAACATGGGGGGTGAAATAAAAATTATGTTAAGAATGGCAATAGGTGGTACACTAGTGGCAGGTTCTTAAGAGTAGTCAGGCAACCTCTGATTGATTAAGAGGGTGATAGCATTATCGACAATTGCATGACAGCCTCTGGCCACTTAGCAGCTTTACTGAGCTTGCAGGTCGAGTTTTGGGAAGTGACTTCATGAGAGTATCTATTCATATTTTTTGGTATCTATGTAGATTAAACTGATCGTCCTTGTAGCTCTCAGCTCGAAAGATGGCTTAGACAATAATTAAGAGGAATAGATAATGAAACCAGTGCAGTTAGATAATATAGGAAGAATTTTAAAGGAATAGAGGAAGTGGAGAGAAATGACGATTAAGGAAGATATAAAAACCGAAAATTGAGAATTTATGAAAATCTGCACTAACTCGAAGCAAATTTCAGTAGTGGTGCTGATTTCATGGCCTGAGAATCACATTGGTTATAGATTTTGCCTTCACTGGACCCTCCAAAAAAAATGAGGAGATGGAGTAGCAGCTTAATGGCAGCGGTGGAAATAAGAGAATGATAATTCATATGAAAAAGACAGGCCGAAAGAATAGGCCACCTAATAAAGACCTAAATAAATATCAGGATTAGTCCCTGGGATGACAATAGATCAGCTTTGAGAAGGGAGAAAGGTTATATGAGTTAGGAAAGACCAGAAAGAAGAAGAGAGTCCCGGAATCTGGAGGTGGAAAGAAAGAAGTCACTGCACTGATCAATCCGTGATCTATATACCACACAGTACATGTGTGATGAGGATACATGGCTTGTGTAACATGACCTCGTCTGCCGGGGAGGGATGAAACTCACCAACTGATCAGAGCAGCGATAGAAATAGTACCGATGCGAAAAGGAAAAAATATGATACACTCCAGCGTAGAGAAATATAATTAAGATTGTTTTATTAAATTGTCCTGTATTCCTGTTCCATCGATATCTTGTAAATTTATGAGAATCATGTTGTTTGAAAATCCATTCATGATAGACATATTTCTCAATAAGCACCAATCAATAAGTCTCTCTTCATCACCATTTCTGGTTTCTTCACCAAAAGGACCAATAACATTTCCTACATTTGTTCTGTCTACGCCTACCTTTCCATTTAAATCCCCCATTATGATTATGTTTGCATTATCTGGTAATAATTCAATTTCACTTTCGAGTTTTTCGTAAAATTGTTCTTTGATGTGGTTGGTTAATCCTTGTTGAGGTGCATACACCTGAAAGATATGCATTCTTCCTCTCTTCAATTGAAGAGAAATTGATACATCTTGATAGCTTTGATCCAATTAGGACTGCTACTCCATACTTTGCGGTTCCCTGTTCAATTCCGCTATATATTAAGGTATAGTTATCTCCGAGATCCAGTCCGCTTTCCTTGTTCTTCAGTCTGGTTTTTGACATTCCCAATATGTCCAGTCTTCTCTCCTTCATCAAATCTAACAATTCTTCTTCTTTGTCCTTGTATATTCCTACACTGAGTATTCCAAATTGTAATCTATTTTGAGCTCGTTTCATCATAGTAATATTGCGCATGGTTTCAAGATCTTTGGTCCGTCTGTTGATGCTCCTATTGGGTTCATGTGCAGGGACTACAATGTCCGGCTTGCAAGGCCTGTCGACATCGGTTTTTGGTCCATGGCTCTCAAAAATTTATATATATATATATATATATATATATATATATATATATATATATATATATATATATATATATATATATATATATATATATATATATATATATATATATATATATATATATATATATATATATATATATATATATATATATATATATATATATATATATATATATATATATATATATATATATATATATATATATATATATATATATATATATATATATATATATATATATATATATATATATATATATATATATATATAATATATATATATATATATATATATATATATATATATATATATATATATATATATATATATATATATATATATATATATATATATATATATATATATATATATATATATATATATATATATATATATATATATATATATATATATAAATGTGTGTGATTACCTAATTGTGTTTACGGGAAAGAGCCCAAAGCTCGTATCTTCCCGTCTCCTGGTCGGTTCCATTTTATACTTAGTGATACTTATCATACCTGTCCTTAAAACTATGGATTGAGATAGCATTAACTACCTCCTCGCTTAGCGAATTCCAATTATCAACTACTCTTACACAGAAAAAGTATTTCCTTACATCCTGCGAAGAAGTTTTCTTACGAAGCTTCAAACTATGACCTCTAGTTCTAGAGCCAGCCATATCAAAATATCGATCCCTATCCACTCTATCATAACCATGAAGGAATTTAAAGACTGTCACCATATCTCCCCCCTCACTCTTCTAGCTTCGAGTGATGGTAAGTCTAATTCTCTCAGCCTCTCATCATAACTCAGATTGCGTATTCCTTGCACCAGTTTCGTGGCATGTCTTTGAACTTTTCAAGCTTAGCTATGTGCTTTTTCAAGTGCGGATTCCAAAAGGGGGCTGCATATTCGAGTTTTGGCCTCACATAGGTTACATAAATATTTCTGAACATTTCCTTGTCCATGTGCCTGAAGGCTACCCTTACATTTGATAAGAATGCATATGCTGCCCTTACTATGCCATTTATATGTATTTCTGGAGACAAATCTGCCAGTATGTTTACTCCTAGATCTCTCTAATTTTCTGTCTCTTGAAGTTGTACTCCAGCCACCGAGTAGTCAAGCTTGGGCCTTCTTGCACTTGTACCCATTCTCATTACCTTACATTTTGAAGTATTGAATTTCATTAGCCACTTTTCTGACCACTCATGCAGATTATTTAGATCCTCCTGAAGTTCTCTACCATTGTTGTTCTCGTTTTTTACTTTCTTCACAATCTTTGCATCATCTGCAAACATATTCATGAATGAATTTACAGACTCTGGTAGGTCATTTACATATACAAGGAACAAAAGTGGCCCTAAAACTGAACCCTGTGGAACTCCACTACTAACTCTTCTCCATTCAGACACTGAGTGTCTTACTCTAACCCTTTGTTCCCTTCCTTCTAAGTAAGTTTTTATCCATTCCAAAACATTTCCACCTATTCTAGCCATTGATTGCAGCTTCCTAATAAGTCTCCCATGTGGAACAGTGTCAAATGCTTTCTGGAAGTCTAGGAATATGCAATCTGCCCAGCCCTCTCTTTCCTGTAAGATTTGGCTTACCTCATCATAAAATTCTAATAAGTTTGTTACTGTTGATCTACCTTCTCTGAAGCCATGTTGCCTCACTGACAAAAAGTTAAAGGATTCCAAATGAAGAGAGATATGTTTCCTTAGTAGTTTCTCCATGACATTGCAAACTATGGTGGTCAAGCAAGGAAACTGGTCTATAGTTCAGAGCCGTATCCCTCCTTCCCTTTTTGAAGATAGGTATCACATTTGCTTGTTTCCAGCATCTTGGAATCTCCCCCGACTCCAGTGACTCCTTAAATATGATACTTAGTGCCACTGATATTGTGTTTGCGCATTTTTTAAGCACATGAGGGGATATGTCATCGGGACCTGTAGCTTTATGAACATCTAAATCCATCAGCGCTTTGCATACCTCTGTGGCTGTAAGGTTGATGTTCTCTAATACCGGCCCTTGAGCTTCTATCACTGCAATCTGAGGGGGTGGGGTATTTTCTACTGTAAATACTGACTGAAACTCCTTGTTCAATTCTTTGCAGATCTCTTCATCCGTCTCAGTGATGCTTCCATCCGCTCTCTTTAGCCTTAAAACCTGTTCTTTTACCTTCAGTTTTCCTCTGATAAAGCTGTGGAAAAGCTTGGGATTTTCTTTAGCCTTCCTGGTGATGTCCCTCTCATAGTCTCTCTCTGGCCTCTCTCCTTTTACTTAGGTAGTCATTCCTTGCTCTTTTGTAGGTCTGCCTGGCATTTATGTTTTTTCTCCTCCTATACCTTTTCCAGCATTTGTCTCTCCACTCCTTAGCTCTTTTACACCTATTATCGAACCATTTCTCTCTGGCATGAACTACACCTACTTTGGTGACAGGTATGAAGCAATCTACTATCTTCCCATATTTCTCACAAAAGATGTCATACATTTCTTGTGTGTGTGTGTGTGTGTGTGTGTGTGTGTGTGTGTGTGTGATTACCTAATTGTGATTACCTAATTGTGTTTACGGGAAAGAGCCCAAAGCTCGTATCTTCCCGTCTCCTGATCGGTTCCATTTTAGACTTAGTGTGTGTGTGTGTGTGTGTGTGTGTGTGTGTGTGTGTGGATAAATATATACATAAAGATTTATTCATATGATAAATGGCGTAAATGAAAAATTAAATTTTAAATTATTCTTTGTCAATTGAGCCTCATCAGCTGTTAGAGAAAAATATAGCAAAGAGACCTCAAAGGCGATATCGCATCAAAATATAAACCTACCAAAGTATACATTATGATAGTAAAAAATAAATAGCAAAAATATAAAATATACATGATCACACTATTTTGGCAAAAATAAAAATTTTCTAACATTTTGATTTTAAATGAGGATAATTAAAATATTTTTCTCCTTAAAAGAAACTCCAAAAAGAAAATAACAAAAATAAATTCTTAAAAAAGCTTTATACCATTTATATTAGGTTATATTAACTAGAAGAACATTAAAATGATAAAGAAAAGGACTTTCGGAATAGTTCCAGAGTCCAAGAAATTGGAAATAATAAGGGTACCTAAAAGTCAATGAGAAAAGGGTAAAGATATTAAAAAAACATTTGTGGTAGTTTTGTTTTTTATTTTATGGTGTTCTTGAAAGATATGAAAATCTATAAAATCAATAATAAGTAAAGAAAGACTACTGTTAAGTTTTTTTTTTGTAAGTATGACAGAAGCATTTTCAAGAGAATTCATATGAAGCGAGTTGTTTCATATAAAATGTTTATTTTTTTGTTTTGCTTTTTACCATTGCCTTTCCTATTGGCACTAATTTATTAGGAAATGAATACCTTTGTTTGGTTATTTTTTTATTTTTTTTATGCCGATATATTCTGTTTTCTATGTTCTTTCCAATTTTTCTAATATAAAATTTATCGCCTTTATACAGAATTTTTTTATGGCATACCATTTTCCCTTCTAGGTCTAGTGTTTATAATCATATTGTCAATTTTATTTTGTAAAGAAAATGCAATTTCATATTTCAAGTGCTGTAATGGATATAGTATATCTTCATATAATGGACGATACGGGGAAAATTATTGTATTCTTGAAATCAAAACACTTATAAATCTCGCTTTGGTCTAGCAAGCTACAAACATTCTTCAATTTCATATTCATGAAAGTTTTTTTCATACTTATTTAACTTATAGCTATGAATTCTTCTTCCATATGCTTGTAGGCTGGGTATCCTTCCTGATACCAGTCTTCTCTATATATCAGGACTTAGAATCAGCACCTAGGTAAGCTCATTTGCTCCTCTAGTAGCTGGAAAACTTTCGGGGTAATATCTTTTCCATGGTTACCTATTTGTGTATTTAGATGGTATCGCTGTGACTAGTCTGTCTCTTGTTAGCATTAGGTATTTGATCGTTGAATACTCAGCCTGACACCAACACTCTCCTTTTATTCAAGCTTGGCATAGGCACTGAAGAGAGTTGACTTTCTCCCCCAGTAACTGACACCTCTCGTCTTTATAGTCACAATTTTCTAACTTTACATAGGATCGCTGTCACTCACTTGCTGCTTGGAGGCTGGTCTATGGCTTTGGCTCAATATTTGACCGTTGGAAGCCCTTCCTGATTCCAACTCTCTCCGTTTATTCAGACTTGAAACAGGTTTTTGCTTCTGAGCTGGATTTCCTTTGGGGTTATATCTTCTTTATCAGCAGTTCTCGACATATTTACATGGGATCACTGTTAATCATTAGTATTTGTTTAAGGTTTAGTAATATATGGCCGGATGTACTTTATGACACCAACCCTCCATATCTATTCTTAATGGAATGTAACTGGAAATGAGGTAAGTCGGTTGGGTTTAAAGGCGACTTACTGAGAATTTTTCAAAAGAAATTTGCAAGAGCAGTTGCAAATGTTCATCACACATTTTGTTGCAAGTCTATTTTCAGTTCTTACAACACTGGAACAAACAAAAAATATATTCTAGTCTCAAATTTTGGAATAATACAATATATCTGTTAAAGTTGTACACTGAAATTTTTTAGATTTATTTTTTTCCTACTTTGAAACAGAAGGAAAAATAAATTATTTTTTTCATTGACAAAATATCTCATCTCCATCTATTCTCTTTCAATTCTGCATACAATTCGTATTTGATATATACTCTGATGTTTTTTTGTTTGAATAGAAGTGCCTATCTCTGCATAATAAGCATCATGTCCTTTTTAGTTTATTGATGAATGAAAGAGCTTTTGATCTTTCTTTAGGTTTATGTTCCTTCTCCTTTATATATGAGAAAGCTATTCAGTTAAAGCCTTGTCAATTATTTTTCTCTTTATCGCGTTTTTCACTAGTCATCCTTGTCAAATCTCCAATAGGCAAACATGCAATGTAGAGCTACATTATCCTTGGGTTTACAGCAACTAAAAAATTATTTTATTTTATAATTTAGTGTCACTTGCCTTCACCTTATCAACAGCTAAAGCTTTTCTTAGATATATTATATAATCTCATTTGAGTAAGAATAGATGAATTCTTTCATTTTCCATAGAAGAAAAACACTCTCGAGACACCTCAGCTTTTTGCCTTCGTAAAATGGAATGAAAAAGGGCAACGTCCTGTGGATAATGGCTGCCATGTATCCACGTTTGGGTCAGAGCAGATTCTTTTATTTTTTTTTTTTATTATTTTCTATGTGCCTTCTTAGAAAAAGGAATAAACAAGAGAAAATATAAAAGTTCATTGACAGAGAGAGAAAACTGCTCTTATCTTAATCATCCAAGGAAGCAAGAAAGAAGAGAATTTTTTTTAATTTGGAAAGCCAGCAAGCTAAGTGCCTGTTCCATGGACAGATCAATGCCGAGGGAGAGTGTTAGGAGAGGTATCCGGACAAAAATATGGATTCAAACCAACACTACTCTCCAAATGACACTTGAGAAATGACTGAATCCATATGGATATGAGGAAAGGTGAAGGGAAAGTAGATATGATATACTACATGCATCTGATGTTTTGAAAAGACTTTGTATTTGATTATATTACCAATTGCATTATGAAGATGCTCTACAGATTAATGATGGTGATTTCGCCACTGCCTAAGAAGGAAAGCAACTTATACTTACGGTAATCTCTTAATAAGATGCAACCTCTTGAATATTAGTATCATGGTAGATAACCTTCTAAAATGAAAATATCTATGTTCATCTTTAAATAAAACAAGATATTGCACCTGAATCTAAAATAACAATTTATAAATAAAGTTCTGAGAATAAAAATAAAACCCAGAATAAAATTCATGAATGAGCAAAATGCAAATTAGGTTATTATTATGCTTCACTTATGCAAAGTAGCATAACTTAATTCTAGCAGTTGTGAAGATATTCATACATGGAAATTGTTCCCTTATAAGAAATCATATTACTTGAGAGGAAAGTATAAGAAATTAATAAAAACATATTACTATCATACAGTGTGCAGTGCTTAAAGGAACGATAGTGCAAATAATATAAACATAAAAACACAATTAATATAAATGTAATATGCCAAAAATCATATATAGGATATGGTAAGTATAAGAGCGCAAAGATAATGCGTCTCTTTGGGATATGTAAAATTTAACTATCATAGAATGACAGAAAAAGGAGGACAATTTACATAAATCTAAGTAAAACAAAAGTAAAAGTAAAAGGCCAAAGAGCCATCAGATTGCAAGCGATATTTCCATTGCTAATGGCTTCATAAAAGACGATAGAGACAACATTTTACCCTAGAGCAGTTTATTTGTGTATTTGCAAATAAGCCGCATTTTGGTAAAAATAAGCAGCAGATAACTTTAATATGAAAATTTTATTTTTAAGAATGTAAATTTTTTTTTTTTTCAAATGATGACATGGTAATATTCAAATGCATAATTGCATAACGGATTTGCAATGAAAACTTAAATAGATTTTTCACTAATTAATTTAGTGAAATATTGAATACATAAACAAGTAAATAATTGACGACAACAAAGTTACAAAAGCACGACGATCATGTCCTGAGGATAATTGAAAATAACAAAATAAAAGAAAATTGTAATATTTTTTAATTGTATTATTGTTCTTTGAAACAAGTTATGTAAATTAATAAATAC
>JAXCGZ010011823.1:37500-40000 GCA_037179515.1 Halocaridina rubra
ATATCTCTGGCACATTGGGTTAAAGCTTAGCCTTCATCTCAGCAGCAATTGAAATTCAATAAAAAAAAGTCATGACATTTATCTTTGTACTTAAATAGTTTTTGTCGACTCCGTTGGTCAATTCTGGCAAACTTTCACAATCCCTTTTAGTATTTACTTTTGGGATGTCCTCCAAATGAACTCGTTGAAGAGGTCTATTCTATAAATTGTTCTATTTTCTTTTGTCCTCCAAGTAATAAAGTCCAACTTATGTAAATATGAGACTGGAAGGTGTTAAATGAATGCAATTATTAGCAGAATAGTCTCTTACTGGAAGGCAGATTATGATAGGGGGAAGGGGTAAGGAATGTATGCCGGAAGTAAGCTTTTGAATAGACAGCAGATATGGTGAAATGGATGTTTTATCTTGTGGTAGCATAGATGAAGGAAAGGATAATTAAATGAAGATCAGCAGACTTGAGAGACTGCCTTAATACCTTTAATGTTAGCCTACAATATACATTTCCGTGTTGTCTAGTTCTTTCCCTATGACATAAAAAGCAAGCAGATGAACTCGCCTATTAAAGTTGCACCTTGATTCTCAAACACATTTACCGATCATCATTTTGCAGGTTCCAGGTAAGACACCCTCGCATAACAACTATATACTCACTGTATTTAAAATTAATTCAGTAGGCTGGCCCAAGGCAAAAGCCACCCAATGTGATCCTACAACTGAAGGGTCTTTTGGTCTTTAATAGAACTGGCCAGGAAAGTTCGATGTAAAGTCTTCCTTCAGTTACAGTTTCTTTTTCTATGCCTACATGAACACCAAATATTCTTGGTTATTTGTTATACATCTCTTTTTATCTCTTCTCATCTGACAAGACTCAACACTCCCCATCTCTATTTCACTATACTTTAGGTTTTCTTCATGCCCAGGCCCGATGAAGACAGATTTATTTATATATATATTTATTTGAGGGAAGTTCTGCTGTTACAGTCATAAAAAAATAATCAGTAAAAGGAGAATATTCCTTATCTTTATCTCAAGTACATCTAAAGCTCTAGCAGTGAAAAAATTCTCTATCCAAGATATGATATTAAGGAGATGTCAGTCGTTTGACTTTTGAAGTGAAAAAATTCTCTACCCACATAAATCAAAATAATATTCTGCATCTCAGTTCATAACATACCTACCCCCCATCTGCATCTCTTCACCAATACACATTCAAAAAAATCAATCCTTTCGGAATTTTGGAGAGTTAAGCTCAGGTATAAGCTTGGTGACAGTAGAATTGCAATTATCTGAACGATGGTCTAAACAGGCAGGAAATATAAGAATGCATCCAATAATGAAAGAAGTTATGCAATCTTATATGTATGTGAATCTTTTCTATCTGAATGCCACTATGTTCATATTACAGATTCCCCAACCTCACTCGTGGCTTCATTTTAGCATTTAATGAACATAGTGGCATTCAGATTGAATGCGTTCATCCCTAAGTATAGTAGATATAAGCTATAAGATTGGATTCCTTTTATACCTTCTGTGGTGTGTAGTTGGTAGCGCCTTGACTTAGTAATTATAAGTCCTAGGTTCGAGTCCCGGTCGGGGTAAAAAAATGATTCATGTTTTCTCATATGTAATGTGCTTGCTTGGTTATTGTATGACCCGAATGAGATTGGGAATTGAATTAAATGCTAAAATGAAGCCACGAGTGAGGTTGGGGAATCTGTAATATGAACATAGTGGCATTCAGATAGAATGCGTTCATCCCTAAGTATAGCAGATATAAGCTATAAGGTTGGATTCCTTTTATACCTTCTGTGGTGTGTAGTTGGCAGCGCCTTGACTTAGTAATTATAAGTCCTAGGTTCGAGTCCCGGTCGGGGTAAAAACATGACTCATGTTTTCACATATGTAATGTGCTTGCTTGGTTATTGTATGACCCGAATGAGATTGGGAATTGAATTAAATGCTAAAATGAAGCCACGAGTGAGGTTGGGGAATCTGTAATATGAACATAGTGGCATTCAGATAGAATGCGTTCATCCCTAAGTATAGCAGATATAAGCTATATGGTTGGATTCCTTTTATACCTTCTGTGGTGAGTAGTTGGTAGCGCCTTGACTTAGTAATTATAAGTCCTAGGTTCGAGTCCCGGTCGGGGTAAAAAAATGATTCATATATATATATATATATATATATATATATATATATATATATATATATATATATATATATATATATATATATATATATATATATATATATATATATATATATATATATATATATATATATATATATATATATATATATATATATATGTATATATATATATGTATATATATATATATATATATATATATATATATATATATATATATATATATATATATATATATATATATATATATATATATATATATATATATATATATATATATATATATATATATATATATATATATATATATATATATATATATATATATATATATATATATATATATA
>JAXCGZ010011823.1:50000-57500 GCA_037179515.1 Halocaridina rubra
CATAAAAAAGGATTCTTGTGTATCTTAAATATCATAACCTACCGGCCATACAAACAATAGTTCCTCTTGTCTCCTCATCTCAAGACAGTCTAAAGCAATAGTAATGCAATGAGGTTAAAAAATCAGGCATAATCTTGGATATTATTCTAATTATCCTTCTGCAATTATAATGTCTTACTGTGACACTTATATTCTTAACTGTGCTTTAGGATGTGTATTGTGCCTCTTTTCGAGATAATTTTGATACGATATTTCGTCACCAGGTTTGTTCATTATCGATAACCACCCCTGAGGGTGGCCGGGACTTGGTGATCCCACTTATGGGATCGTCTGGTCCTAGAATGCATCTGTAAAGATAAGAGGGAACAGAGGTGTTCTGCTCTTCTTCAATTTTTTAGGTGCCTTGTAGAGAGGAAGGGGAAAGTCGAGATAGGATAGTAGTGAAAAAGGGAGAGGTGATGGTGCCACGTGCATGCTTTTAACACCTAGAGGACCACCAGGAAAGAGGGGTAAGAGAAACTAGACAAAAACAAATTTATGACTATATAAAAATGAAAAATAAATGGATGACCAAAAGGTATCTCGTATTTTCAGAGATCTTATGATCTCTGTAATTACTGGTGTATTCTAAGGAGATAGTAATGATATTATCCATTAAGCACTGCAGATATGATACTGTATTTTTTTCTGTGGCTCTTGTGGATTTTTGATATACTTGAATGTTTTTACAAAGTCAGGAAGCCTGAGCCTGCAGAATTGACTAAAAGTTTCACATTACTTTTCTCTCGACTGTTTTTTTTTCCAAAGATCATTTGGTCTACCCCATAATGGGTAATAGGAGAGAGACCTTCAGTCATAGTTCCTTCGTGTCATCTGTAAGTGGAGGAATTTATCTTTTTTTATTGTTTTCCGACTATAAGATTTGTTTAAGTAAAGGATTTACTAAGTACCATGGACGCAAAAAGCTGTCTCCAGAACCAGGAGTTTATTACCAAGTGACACAAGAGCCAGAATCCCTATAGGACTAGAAATGCAGCAAGCAAAAGCCAATCTATCCTGACCATATATTCCTACCATTAGGCACGAAGCTCTCCCAACGACACAGTTGAAAGCCCCACAGTAGATATCTTGTACCAAAAAGAGAGATGCTGATTGCAGCGAGTTAGCTGTATTCTAGGCTCACTTCCATGCTGTTCTGAACCTGATCCTTTATCATATACTTTCATGATCTCAAGCTAAAGAATAAAGTATCTCCATACCACTGATTCCACATACATCTTTAGCAAATATCAGTAACTTTTTTTATTGATCTAGACACTGTGTACATACTTGTGAGCATCCTCTAAAAGTGAAAATTGAACCTAAAAAAAAAACACACATATTTAAATTTGTATGATTTCTTCCCATATTGCATGCACTTTTGTGCTACCTGCATGCTAAGACAATTCCTTAGGTGACTGTAAATAATTAATGACACCAAGCATATCCCTGGGATAAGCTCTCTTAAATTCTCGAAGGAATTTTTTTTTTTTTTGTGAATCTGCAAAGAGATTCAGACGAGGTAAAGGCATATCATGTATTGATATACAGAATAGTATTCTAAATATAATGGATTGAATATTTTTCCTTCAAATGTCAGACAACTGATGTCTCCAGACCATATCTTGAATAGAGAATTTTCTCACTGCAACAGCGTTAGAGCACTTGAGATTAAGTTAAAATATGACCCGTTTTCCCATTCCTTGTCTATGTAGTTAAATTATTTCTATTCTACTAGGAGACTTTCTTGGAATCCACAAAAACTTAACTGGTGAATGTGCTTGAGAATCGACAATTTGCCGTAATAGGAGAATTCATCTTGCAGTTTTTTTTTTTTTTGCCAGATTGAAAGAACTAAACAAGACCATGAAACTGTATGTTAAACTAAATTTCTTAACATAAATGGATCTTCCCAAGCCTGCTGATCTTTATCTTTCAGTTCCTTCATGGACACGACAAGATGATAAGATAACCAATTCAACATTTCTATTAGCTAATCTGAAACTTTCTACCGGCATACATATCTTCTCCCTCATACATGAACTGTTTACCCTGAAAAAGATTATCCTGTTAAGATTACTCTCGTCTTAGCACCTTCCAGTCTCATATTTACGTAAGTATGGACTTGGTTGCTTGGGGGATTGAAGAAAAATAACATAATTTAAAGAATGAGTTTCTTCAATGAATTCATCTGAGTGATATCCCAATAGAACTTGGTAAGAGAATTGTAAAAGTGTGACAGAAATTACTGACTGAGAGGACAAAAGATGGTCATCTACAAAATTATTTTAAATTTCTTTTGTATTGAAATTCATGTACTCTCGATGTTCCAGTTTTATGTCACGGTCTCCCTTTTCTACCAAGGGCTAGGATGGTTGCCTCCTTGCGAAGGACTTGTTCTGGCAGATATAATCCTTACCCTGAGTGCACGCCCTTGCTAACCTCAGACCGTGACGGGCGCGAACTCTCGAACTGACGCCTCAGAGTCGCGGACGCTACCGCTTGAGCCATGTTGACTACAAATTCAGTTACTCTCGATATGAAAGCAAAACCTTAACTCAATATGGTACAGATATCCAAAGACGATAAATTAATAAGTAATGAAAGGCAGATAATATGATAGAAGGAAGAGTCTCTCAAGCATGAAATATTCTTCAATCAAAACTAGATGCAATAAAACCTAAAATTGGATCTATATTGGCAAAAGAGAAAAAGACTGGAAAGAACCCAAGAACCAAGAGAAAAAAATATATATATAATTCAGTTGGAGTTAATTTAATTTGACATGGCTATGTACTATTAGTAATACAATAACATTTGAATATTGTGTGCAATGCGTCCTCTGTTGCTGCTTCATATTGATAGGAAATGATTTAAAAATATATCAGATAATTTCATATATTATGAAATATGATCCTGAAACACTGAATTTTACTTCAATAGTGTTTTGAATTGATATTAGTTTACCGTAGACAAATAATATATCTAATGACGTTGTGAGAATTTGCTAGTAAATAAAACTCCCTTTAATTGCAATAGTCATTTTTATGATTTTAACATCAATTGAAATATGTAAAATGTAAATAATTTCTTAATTAAAAAATCCTAATTTACTATTGCCATATGTATAATACTCAGATCCTGATAAATGTTTGCTAATAAAAATTAATTATGAATGGTAGAGTAAATACACTCGCTTTACGAAAATTGGCGTCATCTGGGATATAATATTTCAAGGAATATTATATTGGTAGAGTATAATGGGATAGTACCATAGATTATCTATAAAATATATATATATATATATATATATATATATATATATATATATATATATATATATATATATATATATATATATATATATATATATATATATATATATATATATATATATATATATATATATATATATATATATATATATATATAACACCGAGAATCAAAATAAATAAATATTACAAAAGCTTTTAGAGCTACGGGACGAGAAATTTAGTCCATCTCTTAATCCATCTTCTTTCAAAAATACGACCTACAACAATAATGATGTATTCACTGAGCCTGCTGAATTGATGTGGGCTACCAAACTTAGATTACAGATATCTTTTTTTATTTCCAAGTAGTTTTGGCTCCATCAGCATCACTAGAAATTTTGGAAACATAAAATACAACTTTCTGGATTTCAGTTTCTTGGACAAGATTTTTTTCAATAGAGTAATCTAGAATTAGTAATATATCCTGAGGTGTTTTCTTTCCTAAGAATGGCGAAGTTAAAGAAAGTTGTAGTAGTAGTAGTAGTAGTAATAACAGTAGTAGTAGTAGTAATGGTGTTGGAGGTAGTAGTAGCAGGATGGGAGTTTAACGGTACATAATATTAAAGCATAAAACATGCCAGCAAATGTGTAAGAGTCGCCATAGTGTCCCCTAATATGAAATGAAAGATTCATATGGCTCTAGGGGTTGGAGCCTATTTCTGCCTCGCATCTTTGCCAATTAAGATGAAAGCATCGGTTCTAAAAAGGAAAAAAAATAAAAATACCACCACTCTGTGGTGTGAATGGCCAGGTGAAGATATACCTGACATGGGCCATGCGGAGACTCTTTTAATGATCGTCATGTCAGTATTTGCCCTAGGGAAAATTCGTATATATAAAGTAAGGAAGTCCGGGATGAAATTTATTAGGCATTGAAAAAGGTCTGTAATGATATAATAGTTGAGCCTGTCCATCAGTCACTTACTTAAGAGGATATGTCTCACAAAACAAGTAACAATTCTGATGAGGTACGAGTTGACATAAGTGCAAGAGGGTTCTGAAAAAGAAATAAGAAAATCTTTCTTTTAAACCAGAATTTCAACGTTATTGGCCCAAAACCATTACAATTAAGCAATTGACTCTGTCCATGAAAAGATGGAAGACGACAAGATAATTCAGAACTCTTAGAAAATCACCAATACAGAACAAAGATGGACCCGATACCAAATTTTCTACTCAAGACTTGCCAAATTCATGGGGAAAATATACACAAAACGGTTCCCTTATTGTATGTTATATTAACAAATCTTTCAATTTGTTTAAGTCTCTACTGCTTTGTCTCTGTGGGATGAGGCCAATCAATAGAGTGGGAAATGCAAAGTGTGTAGCTTTAAAGGGTATGAATTTTTAAAGTACTATTAAGAAGTTAGGTTGAATGTAAATATATAACAAAATTAGATAAAATGGTTAATGAGAAGTTATCCGTTTTGCTTCCCAGATAACGATACTCAAATAATGATCTAACTATAGTAACATCTTAATCCAGCTTTGATGATGGGGTAGTTTTTTCAGTTACTGAAAAAAGCAGCAGTATTAGAAGTAGCAGCAGAGAAAAGGTCGAATGTAAGAGTTAATTACACGTCCAATGATAAAGAGTGGGAACTAGAATGGTTAACCACTTTGCTTCCCAGTAAAAAAAGCTTGGAAAATGACTGACCATGACAATAAGATATTCCAGCTACGATAATAAAGAGGTTTCTGTAATTGAATTGTTATTATTATTATTATTATTATTATTATTATTATTATTATTATTATTATTATTATTATTATTATTATTATTATTATTATTATTATTATTATTATTATTATTATTATTATTATTATTATTATTATTATTATTATTATTATAAGGTACGTCGTCATTGGTGTGGGTAAGCGTATACGAGTATATTATTCTACTAATGATTGAAGCTTATCACATGTTTCCTTAAGCTAACAGTTATGGTTGGCCTTGATCATAATTCGGTTTATGTAAATTGTCGTAATATCATAGATATCTGAATTAATATATATGCGTCAGTTTTTTTCTATTTATTCAGAATGTGTTAATAGCTCCAATGAAACATCACTCAATGGACTAATGTGGTGTGCTAGTTGCTAGCCCTTATGTAAAGGGTTGAGGTGCATCCTCTCTCTCAATAACAGAGTGAGTTCCAGCATTGGAATCCCATTTAAGTTCATCAAATGTATGCACAGGAGAGAAAGAAAAAGTTCTAGACATAAGAGTGATATTGAAAGTCCGGAATTAACTATTCATAGACTTGCAGATTAATGAATTAGATTTAGCATTTTCCGAAAAAGAAAGTTTCTCTTTTATAAAGGAGTCTTGGAGACTTTCAAATTTACCATCTTTATTTCACTAATTTTGATTTTTGTATTTAATTTTCCAATTTCCATTATTAATTCTGTGGTTCATTACCTCACTGTATATTGCTGTCATACAATTCCTTATGCTAAAGTACAAATACTTTCATGTTCTATTTGGTCGAAAGTATTCCGTCAATATTATATTAGTCTGCCAATCCTTGAATGCTGAGTTCAACTTTCTATGCCATTCCTATTGCTCAGACTTTTCCTTTCTCTCTCCATAGGCATTGGAGGAATTTGAATAGGATTCTACTGTCAAAACTGAATCTGTAGTTCACAGTGACTATTCATTACAATTCAACCATTGGGTGGAGTATCTTTATCAGCCTAATATTGCTGTTCCCACAATAAAAAATACTTCACAGTAAAAAGACAAATTCTATTTGGTAAGACATTTTAATAGAATGCAGTAAATTGATAAAATAATCACCTTATCTAATGCATATTCAATTGGATAAGTATATTTTTTGGACATAAAGAGTAAGACATAATTAAAATGTATTTTGATAAAAAAATAATTATCATATTCGTATCTACAGATAATACTAGCCTCTATAGCGAGAATGTTCAGACATCTAGAAATGTATCTGATAACACAACAGCATGTTCATCCAAATGCTCAAGATCTACTGACTCTACTGCAGCAGCAGCTATTGGCTCACTAACAATGCTACAGGGGTCTCGATCCCTGTAGCCAGAAGTATTTTCATAGAATATCCAATTAGTGGTTGATTATCTCTCTCCTGCACTAAGCCAGCTCCCCACATCAGCATTGGATCCCATCAAAAAGTTTAAATATAAAGCCATGCGACTCATCCTGGGCTGAACAATCCCCACTTGGATTGCTAACAGGCTAAAGGGGCACCATCTTCCTCTTTAGTGGAAAGGATATATGCTAACAAGACATACTTCACAGCAAAATAACTCTACTCTCCAAATCTTTCTCTGCAGTACTCAGATGTCATTAGAACTTTGCTCAATGCTGCAGCACATCGGACTCGATTCCAACTCGGCTTGAGTCTGCAAAGACTCGATATTAATGTTCCAGAGGAAGAAATCGACCACGGACCACCCCCCTGGAGGATTCCTCTCCCAGCTGTTTCCTACACACCAACCTGCAAGAGGACCCTATTCTTCTTACAAAAACAATGAGCCCTGGAGTCCATCGCCGAGATTACTTCATCCCTCCCTGTCACCCATGCGCTATAAGCAGATGGCTTTCTGCAGTCGGACGGGAGCGAGGACTGTGCAAATCTTCTTGCCTAGTATGGAAACACTGCTCGGTGGCTGGGTCATTCACCGTGTGCAAAACTCGTTTAGCTCTATGTCATGTGAACAGCATAGACCTCTGGATGCTATTAATCTACAGCTGTGCAAAAAGGAGCACTGGTCTGGTTATCTACAGCTCCCAAGCAAGAAGCCCATAACCTAGACAACTGAATATTACCTCAGCTTGCCACAACCTTCAAACATTCTCATGTTGTACACTTCCTGTGAAATCATTTTCATATCAGTATATTAGCGATTGACTCACTCGACCTCTTTGCCAAGACTGCCTATTGGCTACCTTTACCTGCAGCCGATCTCTCACTTGACCCCCTATCCCCTTACAAATGGAAGATACGAGCTGCTGCTCATTTGCCTATTATCCACCTCAAGAATACCGAGCGGCATTTGAGTGTGACTATCCAGCACTATGACCACTTCTCGCCCCTACAAGTACCGTTGCTGTAGTCGCTTGGTTTGGAGACTTGATGTGGTATCTGCTTGCCTTCGA
>JAXCGZ010011823.1:60000-61959 GCA_037179515.1 Halocaridina rubra
TATATATATATATATTATATATATATATATATATATATATATATATATATATATATATATATATATATATATATATATATATATATATATATATATATATATATATATATATATATATATATATATATATATATATATATATATATATATATATATATATATATATATATATATATATATATATATATATATATATATATATATATATATATATATATATATATATATATATATATATATATATATATATATATATATATATATATATATATATATATATATATATATATATATATATATATATATATATATATATATATATATATATATATATATATATATATATATATATATATATATATATATATATATATATATATATATATATATATATATATATATATATATATATATATATATATATATATATATATATATATATATATATATATATATATATATATATATATATATATATATATATATATATATATATATATATATATATATATATATATATATATATATATATATATATATATATATATATATATATATATATATATATATATATATATATATATATATATATATATATATATATATATATATATATATATATATATATATATATATATATATATATATATATATATATATATATATATATATATATATATATATATATATATATATATATATATATATATATATATATATATATATATATATATATATATATATATATATATATATATATATATATATATATATATATATATATATATATATATATATATATATATATATATATATATATATATATATATATATATATATATATATATATATATATATATATATATATATATATATATATATATATATATATATATATATATATATATATATATATATATATATATATATATATATATATATATATATATATATATATATATATATATATATATATATATATATATATATATATATATATATATATATATATATATATATATATATATATATATATATATATATATATATATATATATATATATATATATATATATATATATATATATATATATATATATATATATATATATATATATATATATATATATATATATATATATATATATATATATATATATATATATATATATATATATATATATATATATATATATATATATATATATATATATATATATATATATATATATATATATATATATATATATATATATATATATATATATATATATATATATATATATATATATATATATATATATATATATATATATATATATATATATATATATATATATATATATATATATATATATAATATATATATATATATATATATATATATATATATATATATATATATATATATATATATATATATATATATATATATATATATATATATATATATATATATATATATATATATATATATATATATATATATATATATATATATATATATATATATATATATATATATATATATATATATATATATATATATATATATATATATATATATATATATATATATATATATATATATATATATATATATATATATATATATATATATATATATATATATATATATATATATATATATATATATATATATATATATATATATATATATATATATATATATATATATATATATATATATATATATATATATATATATATATATATATATATATATATATATATATATATATATATATATATATATATATATATATATATATATATATATATATATATATATATATATATATATATATATATATATATATATATATATATATATATATATATATATATAATATATATATATATATATATATATATATATATATATATATATATATATATATCTATATATATAATATATATATATATATATATATATAT
>JAXCGZ010011824.1:0-25000 GCA_037179515.1 Halocaridina rubra
CTCTCTTTCTCTCTTTTTCTCTCTCTCTCTCATGTTTCCTATATCTTTCTTCATAATTTTATTTCCATTTTTCCTTTATTGTTTGTTTTTTATTATTTTCCATCTTCACTTCTTTCATATTTCCTTCCCTATAATTTTATTTATCTTTATTTTCCCTCTCTTTTTCCTTCCCTGCACTTTTTTGTCCATATTTTTCCATATTTAGCATTTTATTTTTCCCTTTATAGTCTTCATATTTTTCCTCTCCACTTGTGTCCTGTTTCCTTCTGGTATTTCCCTCTGTTTTGCTCTTCTTGCATTTTTCCTTTCATCTCTTTCCTATTTCCTTCTGTATGTTTTTCACTGATTCTTTTATTTTCCGTTTTTCTTTCTCCTTCTTCACCCTTTTTTACCTTTTTCTTTTTCCATAATTTTCTACAATATTTCTTTTATTTTTCTTTATATTTGCTATATTTCACTTAAGTTTTCTATTTTTATATGTCATTTTCCTCTATTTCTCATATTCATTTGCTCCTTTTTTCCCCTCTAAAATTTTGCTGCTTTTTTCCCCTCTAAAATTTTGCTGCTTTTTTTTCTCAAAAATTTTGCTGTTTTTTTTTCCTCTAAAATTTTGCTGCTTTTTTCCCCTCTAAAGTTTTGCTACTTTTTCCCCTCTAAAATTTTGCAACTTTTTCCCCCCTCTAAAATTTTTCTCCTTTTTCCCCCTCAAAAATTTTGCTACTTTTTTTCCTCTAAAATGTTGCTGCTTTTTTTTCCTCTAAAATGTTGCTGTTTTTTTTTCCTCTAAAATTTTGCTGCTTTTTCCCCTCTAAAAGTTTGCTCCTTTTTCCCCTCTAAAATTCAGCTGCTTTTTTCCCTCTAAAATTTTGCTTACTTTTTCCCCTCTAAAATTTTGCTACTTTTTTCCCCTCTAAATTTTTACTGCTTTTCCCCCTCTAAAATTTTGATGCTTTTTCCCCTCTAAAATTTTGCTACTTTTTCCCCCTCTAAAATATTGCTACTTTTTTCCTCTCTAAAATTTTGCTACTTTTTTCCCCTCTAAATTTTTGACTTTTTTTTTCTCTAAAATGTTACTGCTTTTTCCCCTCTTTTCCTCTTTTTTTCTCACTGATTTCATATGTCACTTTCCACAACTTTCTTACTATTTTTAATATTCATTAATATTCTTTTGCTACTTCGTAATTTTTTTCTCATTTTTTCTCTTCCTAAAACTTTATCAAGATTTTAAATTCTCTTTAATTTCTCTCTTTTTTACTCTACCAACACACTCTCTTCCTTTTAGATCTTCATACCATGTGTGAGATACCATATTTTGTCGTTTTCCTTTGTGTATCATTACCTCATCTCTGCCTTGTCCTTAACCTTTTTCTTTTCCTTTGTCTTGGTGTTTTCTCGTGCCCTGGCCTTTTTATGAGGGCAGTTTTTACCTGTCCCGGTGTCACATTCATAAATGCCTGTCCCGGTGTCACATTCATAAAATAACAAAAAAACTAAATTGAGTATATATTTCATGATAGTGACCAATTTTGGGTATGGCCATTTCATATCTGGGTTTGAAAAGTCAACCTACAAAACTGTCATTGTGTCTTTTCGTATGTATAGTTGAACCACTTTTTGTATATTTATATTTAACCCAGTCGTTGTCAGGACGCTATTAATTTTTAAATATTATATGACATAATCTACCAATTAAAGTTAGCCTACAATTCTTTAATATATATGATGCCTAATAGAGTAATATATATATATATATATATATATATATATATATATATATATATATATATATATATATATATATATATATATATATATATATATATATATATATATATATATATCTGTGTGTGTGTGTAATTACGTAATTGAGTGTACGAGAAAGAGCCTTATGCTCGTAACTCCTTGTCTCCTGGTCGATTTCATTTTTATGGTAAATAATACTTATCATATTTATCTTAAAAACAATAAATGCAGTTAGCATTAACTACTTCCTCGCTTAGCGAATTCCATTCATCAACTACTCTTACACTAAAAAAAAGTACTTCCTTACATCTTGCAAAGAAGTTTCCTTGTGAAACTTCAAACTATGACCTCTAGTTCTAGGGCTAACCATATCAAAATATGGATCCCTATCCACTCTGTTAGAACCATACAAGAATTTAAAAATCGTCGCCATATCCTCCCTCATTCTCCAAGCTTTGAGTGCTGGTAAGTCTAGTTCCCCAAGCCTGTCATAAGTGAGATTGGGTATTTCTGATGCAAGTTTCGTAGCATGTCTAACTTTTATTACAGCTTATTTTTAGGCTTTTTCAAGTGTGAATTCCATAAGGGTGTTCCATATTCAAGTTTTGGCCTCACATAAATTTCTTAAATATTTCTGAACTTTTCCTTGTCCATGTGTCTGAAACCTACCCTTACATTTGCTAAGAACTTATATGCAGCCCTTACTATGCCATTTATATTCATTTTCGGAGACAAAACTGCCAATATGTTTACTCATTAGGTCAATAACTGCCAAAGAGATAATTAATTTTGTTGTAATCTTCTTGCGAATAGTTCCTCCTTTTATCCTTGTCAATACCCCTACTCTCAGTTAGAACAACTTCGATTACATACTCCATCAACAACTCACATTGGTCACTTTTTCCAGCTGGTAGCTCATACTCAATGTTGCCAATATCCAGCACATTATCTTTGAATACTAGAATGAGCAGTGATGATTCATTCCATCTCTGGCCCTCGTTGATTCCAGTGTATGATGGTGTAGGAAGTTTCTTTGTACACAATCTTTAAATCTTGGCCCCAAAGAATCCTCCCCACTGTCCTGGTCAAGATTAGTTCAAGTTATCTCTTTGTTTTAAATCTCCAATAATCAAAATCCTACAATTGATCTCCTATCCGATGTTAACAACTGAGTTTATAACATCAGTAATACCTATATAACTTTCCTCATAAGCCTCTAGCCTGTGTTTATATCTTGGAAGGTTATATACAGCAACTATTATAATTCCTTTAGCTCACTTTCTATAGCAAAGTTTATTTCTTCACCCTAAAATCTTTCTCTTATAAGCAATGCTATCCCTCCACTGATTATTCTGAAGCCCTTAGGAATAACTGTGACACTCTTTATGTCTTCACTTAACATAGTCTTACTCTAACTCTCTGTTCCCTTCTAAGTAAGATTTTATCCTTTCCAAGACATATGCACCTTGTTGTTGTCCGGTTTTACGTCACGGACTCCCTTTTCTACCAAGGGCTAGGACGGTTGCCTTCTTGCGAAGGACATGTTTTGGTAGATGTAATCGTTACCCTGAGTGCATGCCCTTGCTAACCTCAGACCGTGACGGGGCGCAAACCCTCGACCTGACGCCTTGCTGCCATTACTTGCAGCTTCTTAATAAGTCTCCCATATGCTACCATATCAGATGCCTTCCAAAAACTTTCCTCATAAACCTCTAGCCTTTGTTTATCTCTTAGATAGTAATATACAACAGCTATTATAATGCTCTCTGATCCAGTATTTATGCGAGCAACAAGAAATTTCTTGAACTCACTTTCTATAGCAATGCTATCCCTCTACCAGTCCTCTCAGATCCACCAACCCTCATTATTTTAAAGCCCTCCCCCCCCCCCTTTTTCCGAAACACTACATGGGAACGTGTGTCAAGCGGCACGCCAATATCTGCTCAAGGTTCATTATCACACTCTTGCTCATAACAATTTAATGCATGCAATAAAATGCATATATTTTTGGTTTTAGCATAGGGCATGCACAAATAACATGAATGTAATTAGTATCATGAACTTCAGATGTGCATTCATAGAAGAATAATAAAAAAACAGAGATATAATTGTATATACATTTGGTGCTGGATATACTCTTGATATACAAGGATTGTATATTGCATAATGTACAGGGTAGTATTTGTAAATCAGAGGGAGCACCTGCCTGCATGCATCCCCAATGTGCAATGACGGGTTTAACATAGAAGCAAATGACTGCCAAAAAGGATACTGTGCAGAAACAGGTCTTGAACTAAAAATGCAAATAAAGAAACGGATGGAAATAATTATGTGAACATATATATATAGATATATATATATAGATATATAGAGATAGAGATATATATATATATATGTAGATATAGATATATAATAAGTGAATAAGGTAGTGGGAATACAAAATAAAACTATAGAGGGTGAAAAAATAGGCAATTTATTAATTTATAGGTAAAGAAAATATATGAATAAATAAATTATTATAGAGCACAAGTAGCTGAATGAATGGGCAGTATAGAAAATATATTAATAAAACTGTGGCACTGTTTATGTCTTCATGTAACGCTGTCTCAGTAACTGCTTCTATATCTGCCTTAACTTTAATTCTACTGCCTTAGCAGCTACCCTATCAATATTTGTGTAAAGCATTCTTAATGGGGTTGCATCCATTGATTTCCTAGCGTTCTCTTTCTATGCCTACATCAACACCGAATATTCTTGGATATTCGTTGCACATGTCTTATTATCCCTTCGCATCTGACAAGTCACAATACACTCCCGATCTCTGGGTCTCTCTATGTTTTCTTCGTACCCAGGCCTGATGAGGGTAGATTTATTTTATTTTTTTCATTTTTTGCCCGTCCTGGCATCACAATCATAAAAAAAAAAATATCGTCTTTATCACCACTTTGGCTGGAAGAACCATGAAACAAAATATTTTTTCTTTATAGTCCTCATTTCTTCCCTCATTTTAACTTTCAGCATCTTATAACAAGCTTTTGATCCTATTTTTCTCTTCGGTAACGCGCTGGCTTCGCATTCACGAGGTCGAAAGATCGGTTCCCGTCCAAGACTGAGAGTTTAAGCTGCTTACTGGCAGGAACTGCTGTGGTTGGGCACCACAGTGGGGGGTTGGGGCTAGCCCCGGCTGACGAATACCCATTGTATTGTAATGGAAATAAAGGTTTATTATATTATATTTTTATTATTATCCTGAGTTCTATATGGTCTTTGTATGTGCTTTTGTGTGTCTTTTTATTTATTTTCTTTGCCAACACCAAAGTAACATCAACAACTTATTTTTTACCTTTTTTATTTATCAGTAGCGCCCATTTAGTTCCATTTTCAGGAACTTTCAATGAAATATTTGAGCAAGTTTTATATGGATTCCAATGGCACTGTAAAACACTTCAAGTGGCACTCTATTTGTGGCATCTTCAAAGACATTCTTAACTCAGGTCCTTAACAAGCATGAAATTGTAGGGTGGGTGTAAAGGGGGGTTTACACGGTCAAACGGTTTGTCAAACGCGGTTCGACAGACAAGTGTTTGAAGTGATGTTCGAACGTGTGAACGGGGTATTTGGTTTTCGAACACGGAACGTGTTCGACAGCCAAATACCCCGTTCATACGTTCGAACATCACTTCAAACGGTTCGTCGAACGCGGTTCGACAGACAAGTGTTTAAAGTGATGTTCGAACGTGTGAACGGGGTATTTGGTTTTCGAACACGTCCGTTTCGACAACCAAATACCCCGTTCACACGTTCGAACATCACTTCAAACACTTGTCTGTCGAACTGCGTTCGACGAACCGTTTGACCGTGTAAATCCTCCTTAAGTGACATGAAGCAACACCAACGTTATTTAAAAGGAAAGAAGTGAGATGGAGTTTTTGGACATGCTCAGTGGCATATAGATAACTGAACGCTTAATTGACTAGGAAAGTATGTACATTGGATTGTTAATCACAATGAAGTTGCAATTTGTGATTATATATGTAAAATCTGAGAAAAATTGCTTGATTAATAATTTAACAAAGTAGTAGTAGTAGTAGTAGTAGTAGTAGTAGTAGTAGTAGTAGTAGTAGTAGTAGTAGTAGTAGTAGTAGTAGTAGTAGTAGTAGTAGTAGTAGTAGTAGTAGTAGTAGTAGTAGTAGTAGCAGAAGTAGTAGTAGTAGGGGAGAGAGAGAGAGAGAGAGAGAGAGAGAGAGAGAGAGAGAGAGAGAGAGAGAGAGAGAGAGAGAGAGAGAGAGAGAGAGAGAAACTGAGCAGTATCAGGGCAAGCGATACTATAAACTGAGAAAAAAAGTCCATTAAGGTTAGAGCGAATGAATGATATTTCCCCCTCCGAATCTCTTCTTCGGTGTGTTCGTCCAGACCCTGTAACTCGGCCCAGACCCCAAGGAATATCGAGGGGATATCCTCAGAGCAGGTGTTAAGTGAGGTGTTAGCTTATTTTGTCCTTCTGTGGGTGTATCTGTTGCCCCTTATTTGGAGTGTTGTGTTAGTGGCTGATGCCGGTATCGGCAAGCCACTTGGCACTGTTGGGTTTTGTTGACATTTTTCGCCGATACCACAAGGGGACACTCAAGGGAACAGGGAAACGTTGTGGAGAGAGACTGAAACATTACACAGATAGAGAAGGCCTATATATGAAATGTGTGTGTGTGTTTTTTTTTTTTTTTTTGTGACACCAGGACGGGCCCCCCCCAAAAAAATAAAATAAAACAGCCCTCATCGGGCCTGGGCACGAAGACTACATAAAGTAAAGAGAAACAGAGATGGAGAGTGTAATGACTTGTCAGATGTGAAGGGATGATAAAAGATGAGTGATGAATATCTGAGAATATTCAGTGTCGCTGTAGGCATAGAAAAAGAACCGTAACTGAAGGAAGACTTAACATCGAACTGTCTTGGACAGACCTATTTAAGTTCAAAAAACCTTCAGCTGTTGTGTGTTCCTTTCGATTATTCCACATGGACCTGCGTATACAGGAATATGGGTCTTCGTTTGAGAGCTCTGGTTCAGCACTATTTATTAAAGCTAAGGAAGACTAAATGATAACTAAACGATGTGGTCACTGTGGCTCAAGCGATAGCGTCCGCAACTCTGAGGCGTCAGGTCGAGGGTTCGCGCCCCGTCACGGTCTGAGGTTAGCAAGGGTATGCACTCAGGGTAACGATTACAACTGCCAAATCAAGTCCTTTGCAAGAGGGCAACCGTCCTAGCCCTTGGTAGAAAAGGGAGTCCGTGACGTAAAACCGGAACAAGGAAGACTAAACGATTAGAGTAGCTATTGTATATGGTCAAGATCAGCACTAGGCAGTGCCAAGCAAAAATTCTTAAGGTGATTCTTCTAGCATTTGTTATCAGAAATCATGGGGGACATTGAGGGACTAACTACCTCCCTCACCTCATCTCACTAGGTTCAGAATTAAATGTGCAAAGTTATTGATGGTGACAATAATTTTATTTGCTTGTATTTCGATAAGGATTAATATATCCGTCATGTAGCTCTCTTTGTGTGTGTGTGTGTGTGTGTGTGTGTGTGTGTGTGTGTGTGTGTGTGTGTGTGTGTGTGTGTGTGTGTGTGTGTGTGTGTGTGTGTGTGTGTGTGTGAGAGAGAGAGAGAGAGAGAGCAAACAAACTAACAAACAAACAAACAAACAAACATTTATTTCCATTTTTGTACAATGGTTATTCTTATACAATCTAAAAGTAACTTATAAGTAGATATATAATTGAACTAATAAGTGAGAGGGTAATACATACTGTTAAATTAAATAATGGTTTCCTAGAAAATAATAATACTGTAATAAAAATATTAACAATAATGTCAGTAATAAAGTAAAATTAACTTATAAGTAGACATGTAATTAAACTTATAAATAAGAGGGTAATACATATAGTTAAATTAAACGTAGCTTTCTTAGAAAATAATAATGCTGTAATAAAAATGTTAATAATAAAGTAGTAATAGTAACACTAGATACAGCGTCGTTATTATCGGCATCACTTCCATATTTGTTTCCTTACAATGAGAATAATTAGTTCTTAATGAGCAGCACCTATTTGTCCAAAAGAAAACTGTATAGTTTGCCTTTGAAAGCTGTGAAGGAGGATGCATTTTTAAGATGCTCTGGAATATTGTTCCAGAGTGTTGGCCCTTTGATAGTGATCATCTTTGAACCTGCTTCTGTGTTTGTTCTGTGAGTAAAGAGCTCACTGCTCTGTCTTGTGTTGGTTCCCCTTATATCCCTGACTGTTTTTAACTCAAATAGCCAGCTAGGATAATGATGGTCCAAAATTTTGAATACAAAAACATAAATAGCATAGGCGACCTTGTTTTCTGCCCGCAGCCACTCAAGTTTATTGAGAACTGGTGTGATGTGGTCATATTTTCTTATTCCTCCCAGGGCAACTCGGGCTGCAAAATTAATAAGCTTCTGTATTCTGATTATCTGAGCCTTAGTGGTAGCTCCCCAAACAGTTGTGCAGTAATTAATGTGACTTAGGGCTAGAGATTCAACAACAGTTATTCGAGTGGTAGTGTCAAAATTGTCTTTTATACGTGATAAGTATATTAATGTTCCTGTAACCTTTTTGCATACTTTATCTATGTGGGAATCAAACAACACGTAGTTATCAAAGTAAATTCCTAGGTTTTTGACTGTTTTGCTAGGTGTGATAATATTGTCGCAAAAAATAATTGTTGTGTTTTCTGGAATTTGTACTATATGGAACCTTGAACCAATAAACATGCATTGTGTTTTACTTTTGTTAATTAACAGCCCAATTTCTTGAAAAGAGGTCTTAATTTGAGAAAGAGAGAGAGAGAGAGAGAGAGAGAGAGAGAGAGAGAGAGAGAGAGAGAGAGAGAGAGAGAGAGAGAGAGAGAGAGAGAGAGAGAGAGCATCTTTTCTCTACCCGCCATCTCATCTCTATCCTAATCTTCCTCAAATAAAGACAGACCTGATTTTTACACTATTTGTGTCCTTGTTTAACATACTGGGCTTAACACGTTCTTCTTGTCATTTGTTTAAAGGTGACCTCAAATGACCTGACCTCTTTTGTGTAGGTCAAAAAGGACCCTTTTGTGAAGAGTCTCCAATGCGACCCCCTTTAAATCCGATTGGCCCACCCTATTGAAACAACGTCAAAGGAGGGAATTTAGTGGCATTTAAAAGCATTTATTTGAAGTATTTATCAGCGTTCCGAGATTTTGGAGGATTATCTTACAAGTGGTATTTTTACACCCTCTCCATTGCCCAATTAGACACGCGCGAGGCCCTCCTACTAGCCAGCCTTCTTTCTTACTCTTATTTTTCGCCTTTTATTTTATTATTATTATTTATTATTTTTGACAAGCTAAGTCATGGCCAAATCTTCCCTTGTTTAGTTACTTATTATTATTATTATTATTATTATTATTATTATTATTATTATTATTATTATTATTATTATTATTATTTTTATTATTATTATTATTTTATTATTATTATTATTATTATTATTATTATTATTATTATTATTATTATTATTATTATTATTATTATTATTATTTAAGCAATTTATAGTCAAAATGAGCTTCATAAAATTGACATGATTTGGTATAAAAAAAACTTAAAACTGAATAGACCTATAAATTTAATAATTTCAAAAGTGAATGATATAAAAACACAATATGAAGAAGAAGAAAAAATTATTATAGAAATATAGAATAAATATATATTGAATATATATTTGAAATAAGAAATAGAAAATTCTCAAAAATAAGGAATTAATTAAATTAGAGAGTAAAGAAATAAATATTTTGATGAATAATGTAGTACTGATCCTAATTAAAAAAAACAGAATGAAGATAATGAATAGTAAAAATAATTGAATAAATAAATATATTAATAAATGGATTGGATTGAATTCGGTTTTACGTCGCGAACTCCCTTCTCTCCTAAGGGCTAGGACGGTTGCCTTCTTACGAAGGACTTGTTTTAGCAGATGTAATCGTTACCCTGAGTGTGTGCCCTTACTAACTTCAGTCCGTGACGTGGCGCGAACCCTCGACCTGCCGCCTCAGAGTCGCAGACGCTACCATTTTGCCACGGAGACTACATTTTAATGGATATGAAAATAAACTAATATATACATCTGTAAGTAACGAAATAACAAGATTAAAATAAAAAATTAAGACTAAAAGAATTAGTGCATGACTAAATTTAAAAAAAAATAAAGTCACTAAATCTCATAAAAAAAGAAGAAGAAGAAGAAGAACATAAAATACGAATTAATTTAAAAAAATGGAATTGTTATGAAATAAATATTTGTAAATTTAAAAAGAATAAACCTTAGAATAAATCACAAGTAATCACTGAACGAAAGAAGAAAAAACAGAAAAATAAACCGAAGTAAAAATATTAACGACTCGAAAACTATTCCTTTTTGGTCGACGACAAGCGTGTCTGATGCACACAGGGTGTGTGTTTTTATTGTCATTCCTAAACAGTTATTAATGACCTTTATTGACATGTTATTTAAGGCTGTATATAGCCCGTCAACAGGTGTAGACAAATATGGAAAATAGATCTCTTTCCAGCTTTGGCGTGGGTGGATTAGAAAGGGGGGGGGAATAACGACCGGAATAAAACGATTGGACACAGGTCTATAGAGCTTAAGGATTGGGGGGGGGATACGGTAGAATAATACTTGATAAGACGGAGTGTCATATCCATCTAAGAAGGAAAGATGTCTCTTGACAGCCATTGATTTTGAGTACTACACGTTTCACTTTTTTATTTTGATTATTTCGTTGCTTAGATCGGTGCTTTGGAAGGATTTATGTCTTAATCCAACTTGTGTTCTCGCTATCTAATTATCTATCTATATATCTATCTATATACCTATCTATCTATCTATCTTGTTGTTGTTCAGGTTTTACGTCACGGGCTCCCTTTTCTACCAAGGGCTAGGACGGTTCCTTTCTTGAGAAGGACCTGTTTTAGCAGCTGTAATCGTTACCCTGAGTGCATGCCCCTGCTAACCTCAGACCGTGACTGGGCACGAACCCTCGACCTGACGCCTCAGAGTAGCGGACGCTACCGTTTGAGCCACGGTGACTATATATATATATATATATATATATATATATATATATATATATATATATATAAGTAGTCGCCGTGGCTCAGTCGGTAGCGTCTCCGACTCTGAGGCGTCAGGTCGAGGGTTCGCGCCCCGTCACGGTCTGAGGTTAGCAAAGGCATGCACTCAGCGTAAGGATTACATCTGCCAAAACAAGTCCTTCGCAAGAAGGCAACCGTCCTAGCCTTTGGTTGATAAGGGAGTCCGTGACGTAAAACCGGAACCGGAACCGAACATATATATATATATATATACTTGCCAAATGTTTCTTGTGGAATAGATTGTTGAGCAACTCATTGCTACAGTGTTCATATTTGTGACTACATTAGAGAAAACCCTCTTCAGGGCATACTCAACGAGAATACTGACATTCCCGAAGAATCGCTACAGTGAACAAGAGCCACTTCCGTCACTCATTCCAAACCGACCACGTCATCTTAGTGAACATCTCTTCGATGTTCCGGTTTTACGTCACGGACTCTCTTTTCTACTAAGGACTAGGACAGTTGCCATCTTGCGAAGGACTTGTTTTGGCAGATGTAATCGTTACCCTGAGTACATGTCCTTGCTAATCTCAAACAGTAAAGGGAGTGAACATCTCGTTGATGAATTAATTTATTGCTTTAGTGTAAAAAAGACATATGGGGATCATGGTAGCCGAGTTGACAGACCTGCGGTTGACCCCACCGTGGGGTGATAGAAAGGGCATCCAGTCTTTTTTCTCCAGTCGCTGTCTACGTCCACCCCCTTAATGGGGATTTATAGTGACACATAAAACTAGAATTACTATAGTGTTGAAAAGACTTAAACAAGAAAATATCACATCAGAATATTAGGCATTCAAATATTTGTGTTTAACGAAATATAATTTAATTGAGATACGGAAAGTTCTTTTATAGAGTGAGATTTCTAGCCGATTATGGAACAGTTTACATACATTAAATAATAAACTTAAGAAAGTGGAAAACCTTTTAAGTGTAAGTGTCTGGTCTCAACATTCAAATCCGGTTGCTGTAATCCATTTATCTTCAAAAGTTCCAAAAGAGACAACGTTAGCTGCTCTTGGCTACGTATTAAGATTTGGAAGCTCTTCCACTCCATCAGCTGACACCATCACCACTGCTCTGGAGTTTCTTGAAAACTTTGGCAACATTCCCTCAAATCATCTAAATATTTCCATAGGTATAATTTATGGTGAAGTGTTACTTAGGCCATTAATTTAATGTATTTTTCCCGGTAATTTTGTTAATTGTTCATCTAGTTTAGGAAAAGGCAATGGTATCTTCATTACCAAAGCAGATAAATCAAATTCATTTGTTATATTAGATACAGATTAATACTTAAAAAAGTAATGCATTGTTAAGTGAGCATATAATAATTAGTAAGTTCATAAATAACCCTTTAGAAGACGTCATTTAAATATGTTAATGAAAAAATAAAATACATACTAAAAGGTAACCCAGAATGATTAAATAGAGTAATTGTAAAACCTCCTTATTTGTCATAAAGTTTTACTGATTAGTTAAAACCCATAAAGAAAAAAATTCCAATGCTACCAATTATTAGTTCTGTTAGATCAATGACTTATCCTCTTCCTGAATATTTAGTCAAATTACACTCCACTTTTGGGTCAGGTATGTGTTTCTCACATACTTAGTACATATGATTTAATTGACAAATTGAATTACATTAATATCAACCTCATTTTGATGTCTGTTCTATATTTTGCGATATCTCCATCACAAGCCTCCTGGCTAGTACAGTGGTAACGCGCTGGCCTCGCATTATCGAGGTCGACGGATGGAGCTTTGTCGAGGCAAGAGAGTTTAAGCTGTTTACTGGGGAGGTTACTATTGTGGCTGGGCACTGCAGTGGGGGGTTGGGGTCTGTGCCGGCTGACGCCCGCCTTACGGGTCCTCCATGACCCGTTCCAACCATCCTTGGGTGGAGAATTTATTAAAATAAATATCTCCATCACTGTGTTGCTCGAGCTAACTCATGTCTGAGTTTGGGAACTATAACTTACCTCTAAAATCGATGTCATAAATTAGTAAAATTATGCACTGTAAACTGTTAATTCGTTTTTAACTACAAATATTATCCAGGATTGTTTTGATAAGGCAGTAGGAATTCCACTGGGCCCTGTGCTTTCTAATTTATTCAAGCAATTTTTTTTGAGAGACTCTATATTCCAGTAATCAGCATCAAGTAATTGGATTGGTTCGGGCATGTTGATGATCTTTCTTTTGCAATATTCCATGGAATTTAGATATCTATAAAATAACAATTGAAAGAATAATGCACCATCTATCAGATTCACTGTGCTATAAGAAACAAGTAATTGTTTGCCATTTTTAAATGTATTAATACACAGGGAAGATACATCATTTACGTACAGTGTATATGGATAACCTCCTAATAATCTTTCATATGTTCATTTTTACTCTGGACATGTGACATTGAATAAATCTATTTTTTATATCAGTGTTTTAAGAACCCCAAAAGTACTTAGCCCTGGGTTAATGGATATGGAAACTAACCAAAATTTCAGCGTGGATTAACATTTTGGCCCAATTTCTTATACAGTGTAAACCTAGGATACCATATTGTTAATTAGCTTGACACACAGATGGATTTCATAAACGCATCTGACTCGGTTTTGTGTATGGCTAGGATCCCACATGGGGGATCCTAGCCATACACAGAACCGCGTCAGATGCGTTTATGAAATCCATTTGTGTGTCTAGCTAACTAACAATATGGTATCCTAGGTTTACACTGTTTAAGAAATCGAGCCTTTGTTATTCTTTATGGTTTATCGAATATTGTCGTTGTCAAGTAGTGAGACTTTTTAAAGACCATACTTCAGAGTTGTTTCAGATGACTATGAAAACACTTTGTATGCCATATTTTTCCATCAATATTGATATACCAAAAGCCCTAAAGAAATTCGTTACTAATTCTGTATTTAAGTATGAATTCTCATAGCGTAAAAACTCATAAATAATTCGCCTGATAGCAATTGTAATGTTATATATAAGATTCCTTGTGTTGATTGTAACAGATATTATATAGACTCCTGGCTAGTACAATGGTAACGCGCTGACTTCGCATTCCCGAGGTCGACGGATCGCGCCTCCTCCAGGCAAGAGAGTTTAAGCTGTTTACTGGGGAGGTTACTGCTGTGGCTGGGCACCACAGTGGGGGTTGGGGCCTGTGCCGGCTGGCGACCGCCCTATGGGTCCTCCATGACCCGTTCCACCCATCCGTGGGTGGAGAATCTAAAAAAAAAAAAGATTATACAGAACGGATTTCGTTGCCCATAATTGTTTGATTAAAATAACGTAAAAAATAATTAATAAATGGAAATGACATTAGTCCATTTTTTTTTTTACGTTTAATTGTAATCACCAAATAGACTGGTTTAATTCTTATATAGTCTTGAAATTTAATAATTAAGTAAGTAGTAATTTTTCTTGAACTCGCTATCATCTTTAAAAAAAATATTTGATATACAAAGAAACTTATTTACTCTTGAGCCTGTCATTTTAAGTACATTTTCTATGGACTGAAAGAAGATACTGATTGACAAACCCATCAGTGAAGCAACATTTAAAAAAGTATCGCTATATTTCGGGTTCTAAGGCTGCTTTCACATCAAAGTGACACGTCGCACGTGGCATGCCACGTGACACGCCACTTGAAAACGAACTTCCGGAATTATATGAAATCTTTCACACAGAGGTGGCATGACACGTCCCATGAGCCACGTCCGACTTGCAATGCAAGTTCCTCGTGGCACATGGGACGTGTCACGTCACTTCTGTGTGAAAGGTTTCATATATTCCGGATGTTCGTTTTCAACTGGCGTGCCACGTGGCATGCCACGTGCGACGTGCCATTTTGGTGTGAAAGCGGTCTAAATGGACCCCTACTCAAGCACAAGGGATACTTTCTATGAGCTGCCTTGCTGATGGGTTTCCCTTTTATTTAACCGTGTAAGTTAACAGTTCGTCTTAATATATATTGGCTGACTTGTAATAACTGTCTTTATCTATAAGTAGTGGTGATGAAGGAATTAACTATAATATATGTCCTTCCTTGGGCTTTGCCGTGATGTCAGAAATATTATATGTAATCTAGTGTTCCCCTGTCACTTTAGAAACCGTTGAACGCTTTAGGCAATTTTATTCATATGGTCCTCTGACCCTAATTAATTTTCTTTATGTCTTTAATGGAGGGAGAGACACTTGACCTCGTTTGACCCACCAACTCCCATTTTTTTCTGTTCTTCCCACATTACACTCTTCCCCCTCTATAATATTTGCAGAATAGCCCCTCCATGACTCAGCGTATTTTGATATTGGTCAGAGAGGGGAGGCGATTCATCTCTTGCAATATAATTAATCAAATTATTCGCTTATTTAGTTATACTAATGGAGAACATATGTTCCTGGACAAATTAATAAATGTTGTCAAACAAGACAGCTTCCTCGGTGGACCTCATTCAACCTGGTCAGTTCGAAACAGATATTGTAAAGAATTTCGTTCATACTTTTTTTTACTTAATATTTAGTTTATTTAGTTTTACAATTATAACCTTATTTATATATGTATTTATTAATTAATTTATTTATTTAACTTTTAATTATTTTTTTTTATTTGTGTATTTAATTGATTAAGTACATAATCTTATAATTATTTGATCTTGTATTCATTTATTTATTATTTACATATATCCCAAAATGTGTTCCAAGTGTTACATCATCATTTCTAATAATATCTAGCTTTATTCTTTACGTCATTTCTTATTATTTTTCTACAATTTTCAGCGTTCGTGGACAATCCCAGCACAAAGTGGGTGGTACCCTTTTAACCGTCCATATATGTGTTATATAAGGATTTTTATATTTATAAGAGATAATGGGCTGGTATTAGAGAACATCATCTTTTCAGCTACAAAGGTAAGAAAGGCGTTGATGGAGTCAGATGCCCATAAAGCTACAGGGTCTGATGACATATACCCCTTACGTACATAAGAACTGTGCCAAAGCAATACTGGTGGTACTATGTCTCGTATTTGAAAAGTCGCTGGCCTCTGAGGAGATTACAAGATGTTGGAAACAAGCGAACGTGGTACCTATCTTCAAAAAAGGGACTAGCATAGCTTGCAAAGTTTTGGAGAAGCTACTAAAGAAACGCATCTCACTTCACTTGAAATTCCTCAACTTTTTGTCAGCGAGGCAATATGGCTCAGAGAAGGCAGGTCAACAGTAACAAAAGTATTAGAATATTATGGTGAGGTAAGCCAGATCTTGCAGGAAAGAGAGGGCTGGGCAGATTGCATATTCTTAGATTTTCAGAAGGCTTTTGCTACGATCCCACATGGGAGACTTTATTAAAAAGCTGAAAATAATGGCAAGAATAGGTGGATATGTCTTGGACTGGATAAAAACTTACTTAGAAGGAAGGGAACAGAGGGTTAGAGTAAGAAATTCAGTGTTTGACTAGAGAATGGTTAGTAGTGGGGTTCCACAGGGTTCAGTTTTAGTGTCACTTTGGTTCCTTGTATACAAAGATGACCCACAAGGGTCTGTAAGTTCATTCTTGCATATGTTTGCAGATGATGCAAAGATTGTGAAGAAAGTAAGTGACGAGAACAGTGGTAGAGAATTTCAGGAAGATTTAAATAGTCTGCACGAGTGGTCGGAAAAGTGACTAATGAAAATATATTCTTCAAAATGTTAGGTAATGAAAATGGGTACGAGTTTGAGAAGGCCTATGCTTGGATACTCAATAATACTCAATAGTAGGTGCAGAACTTCAAGAGACTGAGAATGATAGAGACCTAGGAGTTAATATACTGGCAGTTTTGTCTCTGGAAATACATATAAATGGTATAGTAAGGACAGCATATGCTTCCTTACCAAATGTAAGGGCAGCGTCCAGACGAATGGACATGGAAATGTTCAGAAATATTTATGTAACGATGAGAGGTCAAAGCTTGAATATGCAGCCCCCTTTTGAAAGCCGCACTTTAAAAAGCATATGCATAAGCTGGAAAAGTTCAAAGACATTCCACAAAACTGGTTCCAGAAATACGCAATCTCAGTTATGAGGAGAGGCTGAGAGAATTAGACTTACCATCTCACTCGAAGCTAGAAAAATGAGGGGGGATATAGTGATGGTTTTCAAATTCCTTTATGGTTTTGAAAGAGTGGATTAGGATCAATATGTTGATAGGGCTGCCACTAAAACTAGAGATCATAGTTTGAAGCTTCGTAACAAACTTCACTGCAGGATATAAAGGACGCACTTTTTAGTGTAAGAATTATTGATGGTTGGAATTCGCTTAGCGAGGAGTTATTTAATGTTAACTCAAGTCATAACTTTGAGAGCAAATATGATAAATATCATTGAGTATGAAAATGGAACCTACCAGGATATGGGGATCTACGAGCATAGGGCTCTTTCCCGTAAGCACAATTAGGTAATTACACACCCATTTTCGATCCTGATAACTGCTGGGAATGATAACATTTGTCCTCAAGACCCTTAAGTACAGTGGAATATAGTTATGGCTATTTTAATGGAGGGCCTCAAAGAAGGGATTCCTTTTTTTAAACGGTGGAGCGTCCTCTCTCTCTCTCTCTCTCTCTCTCTCTCTCTCTCTCTCTCTCTCTCTCTCTCTCTCTCTCTCTCTCTCTCTCTCTCTCTCAGTAATTATAAGTCCCAGGTTCAAATCCCGGTCGGGGTAAATTTATTAATGTTTTCACATATGTAATGTGCTTATTTGGTTATATATATATATATATATATATATATATATATATATATATATATATATATATATATATATATATATATATATATATATATATATAGTCATAGTCTGTTTTGTATATGTGAAACTCATGCATTTTGATATTCTCTGATGTCCCACTGATATAAAAAAAAAAATATCTCATTGCAGCTCAAAGTATGCCAGGGAACTAAGTCTTTCCTTTTTTTTTTATGAGTGTGACACCGTGATAGGCAGAAACTGCCCTCATCAATAAAGGCCCGGGCACGAGAAAATACCAAGACGAAGGAAAAGAAAAAGGTTAAGGACAAGGCAGAGATGAGGTAATGTCACACAAAGGAAAACGACAGACACAAAAAACAGTCAAAGTACAGAGGACCCAGAGATATGGAGGACTAGGCGATACTTATCATACTTTTCCTTAAAACTATGGATTGAGTTAAGATATTTAAGAAACCAATCAGCCCCAGTGAAAGTAGAACTTGTATCTTCATATTCAAAATCCAATCATTCCTTCGTCAGGATAACCTTTTAGAAATGACGTTGCCATCTCCAAGACTTGTCGTTTATAAGTATTCCATAAATTACGAGGCATTTGCCGTATGTTCAATGCCTGGTCTTGGTGTCTTTTGTCGTGTCTTGTTTTCATATTGATTGGTTTAACTTGCGCTGGCTGTTTTTTTTTTTCACTCTTTCTGTTTTAAATAAATAATGAAACGTTTGCCATCTGTGTCCCGCTTTTGGTTAGTAAGACTTAATTTTTTCGAAAGATTTTTAATACCATCTGCCATGTTATAAGCTAGTGAGGTATAGAGTTTTTTTTTTTTTTTTTTTTTAGAGAGAGAGAGAGAGAGAGAGAGAGAGAGAGAGAGAGAGAGAGAGAGAGAGAGAGAGAGAGAGAGAGAGAGAGAGAGAGAGAGAGAGAGAGAGAGAGATTACCACATCAATATTTAATTGTCATCATAGTTCATTTTGTTTCATATCGTCAGTTTTTAAGCAGAATTATTACTTTTGTAGTATATAAACTTTGGTACTCATGAAGAATTGGGACGTGACTTTATACAAAATATTAAATTATATAAACAACTTAATAAAAAGAAAAAACTAACCTAACCATAGAATTAGGCTGTAAAAAAATTTCAAGTCCCAATACTTCATGATCCCCTCTATACTTTCCTTCGAAGAAAGGTGGGAGAGGATATGCAAATTACCCTGTGTGTGTGTGTGTGAGAGAGAGAGAGAGAGAGAGAGAGAGAGAGAGAGAGAGAGAGAGAGAGAGAGAGAGAGCTGTGTCACTGACCTTACTGCTCTAATTTGCAGCCCGAGTTTATAAACTCCATTGATGCTACTTTATTGTGCGAACATGAGTACGGCTCTACTGTAGTATGTGATCTACAAGTTGAAAAAGTTATCTGCTTTGATATTAATGAAGAAAATATCTATGCCTAACCCAACCTAACCTAACTAGAGCTAACCCAACCTTACCTAGCCAAACGTTATTTACGTTTACGTTATGCATTTCTTTAGCTTCCATTTTGACTCTAGAAATAAGGGTCACGATTAATTTTTAAATGTTGTTCTTGTAGATATTCCATCTGAGAGTGGACCTGGTTTTGGTTGGGCTTTAGGCGATTGATATCTTGTAGATGAGGTCATGTCTTAACTGTGAATAGAGAAAAGCCTTCAAAACATTCTTAACAAGCTTAATACACTCTGGCTAGTACAGTGGTAACGCGCTGGTTTCGCATTCACGAGGTCGAGAGATCGGTTCCCGTCCAAGACCGAGAGTTTAAGCTGTTTCTTAGCAGGTACCGCTGTGGTTGGGCACCTCAGTGGGGGTTTGGGCTTCCCTCGGCTGACGAATACCCATTGTATAATGGAAATAAAGGTTTAAAATAATAATAATAATAATAATAATAATAATAATAATAATAATAATAATATAATAATATAATAATAATAATAATAATAATAATAATAATACGGTCATCTTTACGTAACATGCAATAATAATGATAATGATATAACCTACAGAAAAGGAGTGATTAGAAAGGACAGGCTGGAAGAGGGAGAGTTGTCGGCGTCGACTTAACTTTTTTTTAACCTCTGGAAGACCTCCAAGAAAGAATGGTATATGGGAGATGGAATAGAGTGAAACCTAAAAAAAAAAATAATTAAGACTTCTATAATTTTTGAGTGAAATCAGGTCATTTAAATAAAGCCCACTAAGGCTGCAAGCTTAGTAGAGCTTCTGAGAGCCAAAGCAGCTTGTTGAGCTCACGCTTTAACGGGCTTACATTGTTGCTTTTTGGTCTTCTAACATTGTGATGAGTATTAGCTAATTATGTTTTGGAGGATATCCATGTGGTTCATATCTTCACATGAAAAGTTGTTTGATGCTTGAAGGTGCATATGGGATTTTGCTAGAAGTTGTAGGGACTCCGACTTTCCGTTTGAACTCTGTGAAGGCTCGACGTTTTAGGATATAATGGAGGCGAGTTCTTACCTATTTACATAAGTGAACTTTGACCTCCTTGACCATGCTCTGTATCCTCGACTGTGGCAGACTGCCAAAATATCAATAGTTTTTAAGCAGTTTTTTTTTTCTTTTTTAAGAGTGTGACACCGGGACAGGCAGAAACTGCCCTCATCAATAAAGGCCCGGGCACGAGAAAATACCAAGACGAAGGAAAAGAAAAAGGTTAAGGGCAAGGCAGAAATGAGGTAATTCAGAGTCTGAGTCGTTCTTCAAGAGAATTATATACCATTTGGAAAGTATTTTCCGCACCCTTTAATCGCGTTTTGCTTGTTAGTATGGCTACTTAAAGACTATACACATTTCTCCTAAATTTGAGAGAAGTTCTCTGAAAATTCGTCCGGTTGTTCGGTAGCCCGTCAACTCGTCACGCTCAAACGGTTCGCCGAACGCGGTTCGACAGACAAGTGTTTGAAGTGATGTTCACACGTTCGAACATCACTTCAAACACTTGTCTGTCGAACCGGGTTCGACGAACCGTTTGACCGTGTAAACCCCCGTTAAGGGAGTACCCAATTCATAACTATGGTCATTTCTTGAACCGTATCTTCAAGAGCTCCTGTCCTGTTAAAGCAATGATGCTTGTTCTGCATTGTTCTGCAACGAGCCAGAGAGAGAGAGAGAGAGAGAGAGAGAGAGAGAGAGAGAGAGAGAGAGAGAGAGAGAGAGAGAGAGAGAGAGAGAGAGAGAGAATGAAGGAAAAACTGCTTGGTCATAGAGGAACTCTTCTGTCCACCCTTCTGAGTAAGTCAACATAAGCCTTTGTTTAACGCTGATTATAATTTGAATGATTAGTTCCCAATCTCGCTCACGCGACCACACAAAATGTTTAAATTTTGAATAATATGTAACGACTGTAGTTACTTCACTAACTCAAACGGAAAGCAAGAGATATTTTACTTAATATATAAAAGAGGATGTTCACCAATACGAGCAGAATATTGAACTGATTTAATGATCAAATTCGGGGTTATTTTTATGTACAGCTATTTCAGTGGGAGGAGTTACAAACAACCCAAGAGTAATTATTGACCCATTAAATACAACTTTAAAATAACTTAATAATTACTATATGATTACCTATTTACAATAACTACATATTTTGATAAAAAAAATATTATTTACAATTTGTACGTTTGTACAAACAACAGAACATACTTAACTTTAATTAAATAAATAACAAGTATTCGTGGAGCGGAAAAAGCCCCATTAGAAAAAGTGGAGGTACGACCATCAGAATGTTCTTCATAAATACATACAAGTAATTACTTGAATAGATGAGCAAACACTTGTTCCTTTCCCGTGAACACAATTAGGTAAATACACTCACTACCAGAAGCAGTAAGAAACAACCCTTTTACGTGATTTATACACACTCTTAAGTGGGGTACGGACGATCATTAATACTGTCAGTAAAAATACTGACACTATTCTATTGGTGTGCTGACACTACGTCCATATGATGGACACACCGACAGTAATAATGACAGTGCAGGAAATACTGTCAGTAATATTGATCGTCTGTTTAGCCCTTTACACGACCTAGTTTTTTTTTTATTATTGTTGTTTGCAGTGTTTTTGTGTCACTATTACTCACTATTCGATTTGAGGTGGAAACAGACAGGTATGAGACGTGAATGAAGGCTAGATGGCCTTTTAAACACAGCGCGGTGGCGCGAGCGTGGTTGGACAATTCCTGAATCGAACTTTCTAACCACTGCGCTACCACGGTCTCCAGCCACCTAGTATTTAATATGAAATATAATGTCTGGTATTGAAATCGGGAGACACGGCACCAACCGCCCATTGTGATACTACAGCTGAAGGGTCTTTTGGGCTCAAACAGGACAGTCCAGGACCGATTGATTTTGGAGTTTTCCTTCAGTTGCGGTTCTTTTTCAATGCCTACATCAACACCTAATATTCTAGAATATTCGTTATACATCTCTTATTACCCCTTCACATCTGACATGTCACAACACTTCCCACCTCTGTTTCTCTTTGTTTTATTCGTACCCAGGCCCGATGAGAGCAGATTTATTCATCTATTTATTTTGCCCGTCCTGGTGTCACAATCATAAAAAAAAAGAAGTAGGCGTCAGAAAATTCCGAGCAATTAATAAAACCAATAAGTATATATACACAAACAAACGATCTGTCACTTAAACACACCCACGTGTTTTTTTTTTATTGAAGTATGTCTGTTTTGTGTTTATCGAACACGGGGAACTACGATCCGTCTTTGTTTTCTTACCTAAAGCACAAACGGGTGAATAAAAACCCAAAGTAATACTGAATCATTCCTGGATGGAACCTGAGCTCTTGACTCACTACATGAACTCCGTAATCATATATTTTGCATCCTGAATTAATTAATTTTCTGAATTCTCATTATTATTATTATTATTATTATTATTATTATTTTTGGCAGAGCTCCTAAATCTGTGATAGGAAAAAAAAAATATATATATATATATATATATATATATATATATATATATATATATATATATATATATATATATATATATATATATATATATATATATATATATATATATATATATATATAATTTGTCATAAAGGAACTGCAAGTTTATGAATATCTGTATATTACTTTTGGGATTCATGCTTTTATTTATTTTTTATTATTTTTATTATTATTATTATTATTATTATTATTATTATTATTATTATTATTATTATTATTATTATTATTATTACTACTACTACTACTACTACTACTACTACTACTACTACTACTACTACTACTACTACTACTACTACTACTACTATTATTATTATTATTATTATTATTATTATTATTATTATTATTATTATTATTATTATTATTATTATTATTATTATTATTATTATTATTATTATTTACAAAAGGTTTTAAACCATCACATAGTTTGTACCATCTTGAAAATTAAAGTAATTTGTGTTGAAATTAACCATAACTTAATATATATACATTAAAGTAATAATTATTTTATGAATAATTCGACAATGAAGCACATGAGGTAATTGCCTCTGGGACAATAAACTGATAAATAGATAATGATATAAATATTTTCTTGTGTTAGTAAACCTTTGACCATGTGGGGGTTCGTGAACTCAAGACTAAGAACCACTACTTCATTTTAGATTTGAATAAGTGATGATGGCCGTTCTCCATACATCAGTCACGTGTTGAATTGCATTACTCACGCCCACCGGTCATTTGTTTGAAGTGATTTCGCACACACGATCTGTGTATGGGACGGCCCGCGGGACGTAATGTGACGTCGTCTGTGACGGATGAGGTGACGATGACGTAGCTCTTTCTTAGCCGGGTTGGGCTGGGGAGGGGGGGAGGGATGAGCAGGAAAGTAGGTCTTAGCTTAACGTATTCTAATATTTTTATTTTTAATATTAATCTAAATACATAATGACCTGATTTATTTTATTTATTTATTTATTTATTTATTTACGTATGTTATTGAGAAATTTCAACCTAGTCTCCCTCGTAAGAGCTGTCTAAATGGGATAAGGGAGCAAATGGCTGCCAGTTTTTTCCTACTACAGAACAGCTGATGGAAAAAGTGAGGATGGGAAGAATATGAGAAGCTCCATTGGCTTCCTTTTTGTTCAGATATTATATATATATATATATATATATATATATATATATATATATATATATATATATATATATATATATATATATGTATGTATATATATATATATATATATATATATATATATATATATATATATATATATATATATATATATATATATATATATATATATATATATATATTAGTTTGGCCCATGGCACCAACTGCCCGTTGCCATACTAAATCTGAAGGGATTTAGAACATAATTAGGACTGGCCAGGGTGGCTCAATTCTAAGTCTTTCTTCAGTTACGGTTCTCTGTCTATGCTTACATCAACACCGAATATTCTGGCATATTCATTACACATCTCTTAATATCTGACAAGTCATAATAATCCCCATCTCTTTTTCTCTTCTTTCTCATTTCTTGGTTTCCGGGCCGGTGGATGGTAGTTTCCTTTGCTTGTCACGGAAAATGCAATTTTTATTCACCTGGAGTCCTTCAGAGAAGGCAGTTCCACAGACACAAGCATACTAGAATTTTGTGATAAGATAAGGCACATTTTAAAATAAAGGTGTAGTCACCATGGCTCAAGCGGTAGCGTCCGCGACTCTGAGGCGGCAGGTTGAGGGTTCACGCTCCGTCACGGTCTGAGGTTAGCAAGGGCATGCATTCAGGGTAACGATTACAACTGCCATATCAAGTCCTTCGCAAGAAGGCAACCGTCCTAGCCCTTGGTAGAAAAGGGAGTCCGTGACGTAAAACCGGTACAACAACAACAACATCTTAGAAGAAAGAGCGGGCTGGGCAGACTGTATATTCTCGGATTTTCAGAAAGTATTTGTTATTTTCCCACGTGGGAAGCTTAGAGAGACTGCAAGTAATAGCAAGAATAGGTGGAAATATCTTGGAGTGGATAAAAACTTATTTAGAAGGAATGAAACAGAGGGTTATAGTCAGACACTGGTTATAGGAGGATTAGTAGTGGTATTCCACAGGATCAATTTTAGGGTCATTGTTGTTCCTTGTAAATGTATATGACTTACCGGACGCAGTGAATGATTTTTGAATATGTTTTCAGATGATGAAAATATTGTGAAGAATGTAATAGACGAGAACAAGGGTAGATAACTTCTAT
>JAXCGZ010011824.1:30000-61849 GCA_037179515.1 Halocaridina rubra
ATGCTAAGTCATCTTTTTTTTTCTTTTGATGGAAACCTGTCAGCCCTACATAGGACTATTTGAATTAACCATTGGACAGATGAACTTTTCTAAGCAATCTGGTCTTCTTACCAGAGAATGCCATTAGAGGATTCTCCTTCTACTTCAGTACTGACCATCATGCCACAGACAACGCTGAATAGACTTTTTGGTGCATATTTCTGATGCCTTTACTTTCCTTTCCTGTATGAGAAAGTCTGAAAATGTTCACAGCATTTCTAGTAATGACTTTTCATGAGCCCTGTCAGCCTCCCTTCTTTTGTTTAGTCAATCTTTCCAGGCTCATTTGCAATCTTGCCAGAAATTTATACTTTTTCTCCTTTTAATTTATGCTTATTACAGTGCCAAGAAAGCAGAGTGTAAGGCACAGTTAGTATACATTTGAAAACTTGTATATTATTGTATCAGTATGTATTGTATGTTTATTTCGGTTTTACGTCACGAACTCCCTTTTCAACTAAGGTCTTGGACGGTTGCCTTCTTGCGAAGGACTTGTTTTGGCAGATGTAATCGTTACCCTGAGTGTATGCCCTTACTAACCTCAGTCCGTGACGGGGCGCGAACCTTCGACCTGCCGCCTCAGAGTCGCGGACGCTGCCATTTTGCCATCTCTTCTTCCCTTTATTTGTAGGAATCTTCCATACGCCCTCAAGTCCCTATACCAAATACGGCTGCTTCAAAAGACGTAACCAATGATGGTATTAAGCTTCTATAACCCTCTCAAAGCTATCTGCAGTAGGCCATCCTATCACATTGAACTCTTCAGTACATGATTTCCATTTTTGCTCATATGCTCATTGAGATTTAAAGTATATAGCCATTGTTGTATTCCTGATTCATATACGTATATTGTATGGTAAAATTTTGCATTCCATATTGAATTTTTTGTCTACAAGCTCTGAATTCATTAGGACTTTGCAATAACTTAAATGCCACTTTAGAAAGTTAAGGTGCCATGCCCTTTAGGATGGCTAGTACAGTGGTAACGCGCTGGCTTCACATTCACGAGGTCGAGAGATCGGTTCCCGTCTAAGACCGAGAGTTTAAGCTGTTTACTGGCAAGGTTACTGCTGTGGTTGGACACCACAGTGGGGGGTTGGGGCTTGCCCTGGCTGACGAATACCCATTGTATAATGGAAATAAAGGTTTATATATTTATATATAGTCTGGTTTCTATTGGATAGTGGCTGTAGCTTTACAAGTATAAGAGACATAAGTTTTTCGAAAGCAAAGAGAATCAGTGACATGTTTTAGACGAGGACATAATATAAATATGACACAGTCATGTTTTAGACAAGAATATAATATCAGTATTATTCAATAAGTGTTGATGATCATAATTCAGATATTAAGTTACTTTTGTTTGCTGCAACATCCTCTTCATCTATGGTATCTCCTTCCTCCTGCTGACGTGCAAACTGAAGGAAAACTTGTTCAAGTGTTGTTTGACTTAAAGCATACTCCAACACCAATCCCTCACTCTTAGCTATGGAAATATAAGGGGAATTTTCACGTGATCTGTAAAATTTCTCAGAGGTTTGCCATTATTTTTAATGAAATATAAATTAATACTTTCAAAGAGAGATTGCAATGGCAAAAATCTTAGAATCTTTAGAATGACTGGTGATTAATCAAAAGAAAAAATCTACACTGATATATTCAAGTTTACGTTATTCTAAAAGCTGGAGATCCATAGAGAGATAATTTGAAACAGTATTTCACACTCGGTATTCATTAAGTACGTAAAAAGCTGTTTTGCTAAAATGCACAGTTAATCCTTAATCTAAACAGAGTATAGAATAGCTATTGCCTTACAGTTGTTTAGATTAATATAGCAATCTGAGGTCAGATGACTCCACTCAGTAAAAGTAACATACCTTTTTCTAGCATGACAAAACAACTTGACAAGCTTGTGACATCACTTTGAGGGATCTTGTACATGAGACGTTCTTCAAACTCCTCATCCAGTATCGCATTTGGGAAAGTATCCATGACTAGGTGTTTCACCTGATCATCTGTATTTACTGGGCTGCAACAGAAGGTGTAAAAAAAATACGAATGAACTCTGACCTTGTATAAGTAAGTGCTATCAGGAAAAGCATTATGATTTGGCGCCATTTTACAAGATAGTAGTAAAAAAAAAATAATATATATATATATATATATATATATATATATATATATATATATATATATATATATATATATATATATATCCTTTCCCCCCAAAAAAAAGAAGAAAATGCAAAGAAAGAAAGCGTAACTTATGAAGACAATAGTCTTCTCAACTCTTCGCTTGACTAGAAATATTAGAAAAAGTGTACAAACATTGTCTAATGAAAGTGACATTGTAAAAGACTCTGTCAAATAAAAAAAAAAGTATGTGTGATAAACAGTTTTTCTCAAGAGTTGGCCAAAGATATATCTTTACTTTCCAAGCTATCAAACAGATACATTATTGGAGTAATACCTTTGCAGTGAAGTGTCATTCAATGAATTTGGAGTAGTATGAAAACTCTCAAGATTTTGCACTCGGCTGCCTGCTTGGAGATTTAGTTTAATCTCCAATGTGTAGCCTCCTCCATATTTGTTTTTCAGGTGTTGAATCGCTCCAATACATCTGGGGGTTAATATGGAACTCAATTGAAATACTGGAACACAAAATTAGTGTATTTATTAAGGAACATTATTCTTTTTATAGATACACTGGAAGAGAATATTACGCTAAGAGTGGATTCGGTTTTACGTCACGAACTCCCATGTCAACTAAGGGCTAGGACGGTTGCCTTCTTCCGAAGGACTTGTTTTGGCAGATGTAATCGTTACCCTCAGTGTATACCCTTACTAATCTCAGTCCGTAACGGGGCGCAAACCCTCGACCTGCCGCCTCAGAGTCGCGGACGCTACCATTTTGCCACGGAGACTACACAATCTTAAGCCAAGAGTCTGAACATTTATTTAGTGAAGAAATCGTATGCGTTTATTGGACTTTTATTATTTAAATGACTTGACTGTACTATGCTGAAGAGAACCTTCTGAAAAATTTTGTATCATTGTGATAAAAATTGATTTTTTTTTATTTGTATGAGAGAGGATCTCTAGGTTTCAGTGCATTAGCTAAAATAGCAGGAATCTTTGTTAACGTTCACTGCTTACCTCAGACCTCCTCTAACAAGTATTCCAATTCTGGAACACAAGCTTACCTTAGACCTCCTCTTACAAGTATTCCAATTCTTGAACACAAGCTTACCTCAGACCTCCTCTTACAAGTATTCCAATTCTTGAACACAAGCTTACCTCAGACCTCCCTTACAAGTATTCCAATTCTGGAACACAAGCTTACCTCAGACCTCCCTTACAAGTATTCCAATTCTGGAACACAAGCTTACCTCATACCTCCTCGTACAAGTATTCCAATTCTGGAACACAAGCTTACCTCAGACCTCCTCTTACAAGTATTCCAATTCTGGAACACAAGCTTACCTCAGATCTCCTCGTACAAGTATTCCAATTCTGGAACACAAGCTTACCTCAGACCTCCTCTTACAAGTATTCTAATTCTGGAACCCAAGCTTACCTCAGACCTCCTCGTACAAGTATTCCAATTCTGGAACACAAGCTTACCTCAGACCTCCTCTTACAAGTATTCCAATTCTGGAACCCAAGTTTACCTCAGACCTCCTCTTACAAGTATTCCAATTCTGGAACACAAGCTTACCTCAGACCTCCTCGTACAAGTATTCCAATTCTGGAACACAAGCTTACCTCAGACCTCCTCTTACAAGTATTCCAATTCTGGAACACAAGCTTACCTCAGACCTCCTCGTACAAGTATTCCAATTCTGGAACACAAGCTTACCTCAGACCTCCTCTTACAAGTATTCCAATTCTGGAACACAAGCTTACCTCAGACCTCCTCGTACAAGTATTCCAATTCTGGAACACAAGCTTACCTCAGACCTCCTCTTACAAGTATTCCAATTCTGGAACACAAGCTTACCTCAGACCTCCTCGTACAAGTATTCCAATTCTGAAACACAAGCTTACCCCAGACCTCCTCTTACAAGTATTTCAATTCTGGAACACAAGCTTACCTCAGACCTCCTCTTACAAGTATTTCAATTCTGGAACACAAGCTTACCTCAGACCTCCTCTTACAAGTATTCCAATTCTGGAACACAAGCTTACCTCAGACCTCCCCTTACAAGTATTTCAATTCTGGAACACAAGCTTACCTCAGACCTCCTCGTACAAGTATTCCAATTCTGGAACACAAGGCATCGGCTTCCTCCATGGAATGAGTAGTCAAAATCGCGCTTCTCTCTCCCTGTTCAAATCAATTGTGACAATATAATATTTATCTGTAATTGATGAACTTGACTATACGATGGAGATGAAATAATACTTTAATATACCGGTTTTACGTCACGGGCTCCCTTTTCTACCAAGGGCTAGGACGGTTGCCTTCTTGCGAAGGACTTGTTTTGGCAGATGTAATCTGGCTAGTATAGTGGTAACGTGCTGGCTTCGCATTCACGAGGTCGAAAGATCGGTTCCCGTCCAAGACCGAGAGTTTAAGCTGTTTACTGGCAGGAACTGCTGTGGTTGGACACCACAGTGGGGGGTTGGGGCTTGCCCTGGCTGACGAATACCCATTGTATTGAAATGGAAATAAAGTTTGTTTTGTTTACCCTGAGTGCATGCCCTTGCTAACCTCAGACCGTGACGGGGCGCGAACCTTCGACCTGGCACCTCAGAGTGGCGGGCGCTACCGCTTGAGCCACGGTGACTACTAAAATAATACTTTAATAATCAGCGATATTCTGGAGATGAATTGTCTAGTAACTTTTCTTAATAACTTCCAGTTCTCAGAGTATGCATGTATACTAAGCATGATATAATATCATATGTATAATGCAGTGATGCCCAACCTTTACACCTTGGAGGAACCCTTGTAATAATTATTCATATTCCAAGGAACCCCTATATATAGTATACTAATATATATATAATTTTTTTAAGAAAAGTTCTTTAGCAATATAATTCATATTAAATCTACAATTACATTAATGAGAGTCCACCCTAATAAGCAATTATGAATTAAAATCACTGTCATTTTGTAATAGCACATAATTATTTTATGGTTTCTCGCGGAACTCCTGGTGATGGTTGGCGGAACCGCGGTTGGGAGTCACTGGTATAATGTGAGACCAGCTTATCTGAACCTCTCTCACTTATGTATGGGTATCACACAGCCTTCCTCTTTTAGTGCTGTCACTTAAGTGTCATGCTGTTGATTTTATTTCATTTACTAACTTGTTTTATCTACAGAATATGAACTAAGCACACTAAGACATCAGGCTTAATATATTGGTATTTATTTTGAAAAGTATTGTATACCTTAAATGAAGCAAGAATAGAATCCCATAGGAACCGCTTGGACTGAGGATCCATACCAGTCGATGGCTCATCTAATAGCACAACTTTTGGGCTGCCTGTGTAGATTAGAGAATATTTAGCTTTTGGGCTGCCTGTGTAGATTAGAGAATATTTAGCTTTTGGGCTGCCTGTGTAGACTAGAGAATATTTTGCTTATGGGCTGCCTGTGTAGATTAGAGAATATTTAGCTTTTGGGCTGCCTGTGTAGATTAGAGAATATTTAGCTTTTGGGCTACCTGTGTAGATTAGAGAATATTTAGCTTTTGGGCTGCCTGTGTATATTAAAGAATATTTAGCTTTTGGGCCGCCTGTGTATATTAAAGAATATTTAGCTTTTGGGCTGCCTGTGCAGATCAGAGAATATTTATCTTTTGGGCAGCCTGTATAGATTAAAGAATATTTAGCTCGAGAAGTAAAAGTAAAAGCTAAATGTTAACAAAGCTTAATTTAATACAGTTTGATTATAATGTAGTTATTTAATACTTATGCTCTCTAAAACCGTGTATATAATATATGAAAAATATCGATATTTCAGTCTCTTTGTAGTAGGGTGTGTGTGTGTGTGATTACCTAATTGTGATTACCTAATTGTGTTTACGGGAAAGAGCCCAAAGCTCGTATCTTCCCGTCTCCTGATCGGTTCCATTTTTAGACTTAGTGATACTTATCATACCTGTCCTTAAAACTATGGATTGAGGTAGCATTAACTACCTCCTCGCTTAGCGAATTCCAATTATCAACTACTCTTACACTGAAAAAGTATTTCCTTACATCCTGCAAACAAGTTTTCTTACGAAGCTTCAAACTATGACCTCTAGTTCTAGAGCCAGCCATATCGAAATATCGATCCCTATCCACTCTATCATAACCATGAAGGAATTTAAAGACTGTCACCATATCCCCCCTTACTCTTCTAGCTTCGAGTGATGGCAAGTCTAATTCCCTCAGCCTCTCATCATAACCGAGATTGCGTATTTCTGGCACCAGTTTCGTGGCATGTCTTTGAACTTTTTCAAGCTTAGCTATGTGCTTTTTCAAGTGCGGATTCCAAAAGGGGGCTGCATATTCGAGTTTTGGCCTCACATAGGTTACATAAATATTTCTGAACATTTCCTTGTCCATGTGCCTGAAGGCTACCCTTACATTTGATAAGAATGCATATGCTGCCCTTACTACGCCATTTATATGTATTTCTGGAGACAAATCTGCCAATATGTTTACTCCTAGATCTCTCTCATTTTCTGTCTCCTGAAGCTGTACTCCAGCCACCGAGTAGTCAAGCTTGGGCCTTCTTGCACTTGTGTGTGTGTGTGTGTGTGTGTGTGTGTTTTAAGTTAGGTATGTTCGTTTTCCTCTATTTTGGGGGCTAATGTTTTGACAGAGTAGTAACTACAGACTTCAGAAGTCAAAGTGTAACTTACCAAGCATACTCATGATATAGCTAAGTTTACGTTTAGTTCCTCCTGAGCAGTCTTGACTGTATTTAGCACCGTGTTCCTCAATTTCAAGGCCCTTTAGAAAAGCAGCTATCAGTCTGGAAATATTTTAAAAGAAATTTAGTAAAAGGTCAATCAAGCAGACACTTCTGGAGTTGACATATCCACTCAAAACAATGTTTAAAACTATTTGACACCTGTTACCTCTGAAAATCAATTATCTTGCTGATTGTTATCATTACATAGGTATGTATACTAAGATCTGTTACTACCATGTTAGTTTAGTGAGAATATATTAATAATTTGGGAATAATATATATTATTTTATGAGTGCGACACCGGTACAGGCAAGAAAATTGCCCTCATCAATAAAGGCCCAGGCACGAAGAAAACATAAAGACAAAGGAAAAGTAAAAGGTTAAGAACAAGGCAGAGATGAGGCAACGATACACAATAGGAAAAGGATACGCTGAAAGAATAGTCGAAGTACTGAGGACCTAGAGATATGACAGGATTAGGCCCTGAGATGACGATAGATCCGTTTTTTTGAAGGAAGACAGGTTATAAGAATTAGAAAAAATCAGGAGGAAGAGAGTTCCAGAGTCTGGAGGTAGATGGGAAGAAGTAGGTGCTGTGCCGACCAATCCTCGAGCTACAAATCTCCAGACAGTACTTGTGAGATGAGGTCATAGTAATAATACGTTTAGAAATGCATATATATATATATATATATATATATATATATATATATATATATATATATATATATATATATATATATATATATATATATATGAATTACGTAAATTAAGAACAATCTCTCATCTCCTATAATGGAATTGCCTCTGAATGTAGCCTACATATTTCTTGCCTTTTCTCTTCAGCATGTAGAAAACCAATATCATGACTCAACATACTGACAGGCCACCAGTCATCACCATCAACAACTACCAACTGGTTGTGGTGAAGGAATTTTCCTATCACGTCTCCATAGTGACTGATAACCTTTGCATGGACTCTAAAATCAGCAGATGGATTGGTCACGCTTCTTCAACACTGATCAGTTTATCCAAGAGGGTCTGGGACAGTCCAAAGCTGACCACCGACACCAAAATGGTCATGTACAGAATCTGTGTTCTTAGCCCCCCACTATAAGGTGAAAGATTTATGCGTTTTGAAGGGAAGGCAGACCACCCTATGGGTCTTCCATGACCCGTTCCACCCATCCGTGGGTGGAGAATCTAAAACAACAAATACTATAAGGTGGCGAGTCCTGGACACTATAATCAAGACAAGAAAAGAGATTCAATACCTTCCACGTGCTTAACAAGCAGAAGATTCTTGGCATCAAATAATTGGACCATGTTACCAACAATGAGGTCCTAGATCATGCTGGCACCACCAACATCTACACCTTCCTGTGACAGTACTGCCGTTACTGGCTTGGACATGTCTGCAGGATGCAGAATGGCAGAATGCTTAAACCTTCTGTAAGGTGAAGTTTCATCTGGAAGGAAAGCCAAGGGACGTCCCCAACTTCAGTTCGAAGACGCTTGAAAAGAAAACCATGAAGGCATTCGACATGGACATTAATGGATGGGTAGACCTAGCTCAGGACAAATCTTGTTGAATACAAGAATAATACAGGGGCCTCAATCAAGGTGAAAAGAAACTCTAGCCTGCCTCAGTGGAACATCGAAAGAGGCGCAAAAAGAACCAGCTTCTATATACATTGCTTCCAGAATTTCTCAGTCCAGAATTCTTTTCTTTAGGCAATTTTTTGTATTGTCCTCTTGAATTTTTCTTATAGTGGAGGTCTAGTTTATGTCCATTACATGTTAATAAGGAAAACCTTGCAAGTGATGTGTCAATATTATGGACAGCCTAGTTGTTGTTATGCTCTTGAATGAATATCGAAGACCACAGTCTTCATGGGACATGTATATTTAGGGACATCGAGACTTTGCTGAATAAGCATTCCAAGAGATGCAATCCTCTTTCTTAAGAGCTGTGCCGTCGTTTATTGTTTTAATGGTAGAATTCAGTATTTTCTTTATGATTCAGTATTCTTTACTAAGTAAGGGAAAGTGCGTTTAATTCATAGTTCATGGGTAAGATTTAATATGGCTATTCATGCAGGCAATTTGCAAATACTTTTTCTTCTATACTTCCACATTAGTAGGTAGCAAATATTGGACCAAGGAGCCCGTACCTACCCTATCAATCTGCAAATGCATATCATCATTAGGTCAAAAAAGAAAATCTCTTGTACATATATCTAGGAGATTTTTAAGTGGTGCGTCTTATACACTGAGTTTCGGTTTTGCTTTCTCTTTATAAACTTACTGCGAATGATCTGAAAGGTTTTATCCACAGGAACACTGGTGAATAAAGATTCTGCATCTAGCGAGGTAATGATTCCTTGTGGATTTGTACCTTGTAATATATCGAGGAAATTAGTAGTTGATTACTAGGAATATTTGAAATTATAAGTGACTTCAATGGTGTCCCTAATTTGCAATTTGAAGTTCCAATTTGGATGATAAATGGATTATCCACTTTATAAATTTTATCATTTCTGTAAGCATGATCTGTAAAACACACACACACACACACACACACACACACACCACACACACACACACACAGAGGGAGTCGTCGAGTTACTATTATTAATACAGAGAAGAAGAAACAAACTAATTCTTGAAGTGATCTCTGTCATATAAATTTTCATCATTATCATTATTGTGTCCTTTTCTTCATTATTTATAATTTGCTCAAGTACCGTAAGTGCCTTTATGACTCCAATACAGTGTAATCTATCTAATTAACTGAAAATACATCTAATTGGCAGTTTTTTCATTAAATTTGCTTTAATATTTGGAACTTAATGTCTTTCTTATTCTGATTTTCAATAGTCTTTAAGTTCAATTTCAGTTTATATTAATCTTATACTGTACAAAGATGTACATATGGCCTTATGTTGGCTTTCCGTTACATAAGCATTAATCTATTGTGGTTAAGTAAAGATTTCCTTAAATATTAGTTGGTCTATAACTCAGTTTTTGCCTAGGCCTACAGTCATATTATTTGCATAGCTATAGTTGTCTAGTCTGTCTAGAGTTATACTTTTCTTCTTTAGGTTGGCATATGGTGCATTCATTTATATATATATATATATATATATATATATATATATATATATATATATATATATATATATATATATATATATATATATATATACCTTTGGTTTTCAAAGAGTTTTGTGAATTGGTCAATTCACACTCTTTATTTTTCAAATAAATTTCTGTTTCATAGATCAAATAATAATTATTTGCTAAAAACTTTTAACTTCTACTCTTTGCTTCATGTAGATTCTTGAAGGCACTTGTTTCATTATCTTTATTAATTTGCTTCTATGAAGGACTTCCTTAGTGTAGTTTTTCTACTCATTTAATAGTGTACACAGTATATGGATTTATACCTTGATCATACCTGTTGAAATAAATGACTAAGAATTACACTATATTAGTGGTTTAGCATTATATTTTGATGGATGCCTTCCATTCAAAAACAACTCTCTAATACCATTTTTCTGCATGAGATTGGTTCAGTACTAGCTATGTCATTGAGTCATCTCTTTTTATGCAGTGGACTATAGTTACAGTGTCTCAGTGTAGCCAGAAATGGGAATTCCTCTCTCCTCATACGTCTTCTAAGGCAATGTAAAAGGCTGCAAATTCACCCAGGAAGTGCCAGTCCTCCCTCCTATTGCCTCAATGTGGACTCATCCATTACCCTTTTCTTAGTTCTCAAAAATGAGGTCCCTTATCACTGAATTAATTTTTTTTTTTTATGATTGTGACACCAGGACGGGCAAAAAAAAAAAATCTACCCTCATCAGGCCTGAGTACGAAGAAAACATAGAGAGAACCAGAGATCGGGAGTGTATTGTGACTTGTCAGATATAAAGAGATAATAAGACATTGAAAAGCACGCAACATAAGCTGACGTATTTCAGGTCTTAAGTGTGACATATCTCCCCAATCTAAGTGACGTAGAAAAAGGAGAGAATATATGGCAATGTAGAAATTCCTCACCTGCTATCGGCTTTCCTGATTTATGTGACACGCTCTACGCATGTGAGAAAATGAATGAAGGGCAGTGGCTTGGTACCTAGCCTGTAAAAATTACACCAATAGGAACGTGTGGCTGGAACTATGTTCGACTTATATTTTGAAAGCTACTCAATTCCAGATTTGCTATGCCCTCACCATAGGAGAAACTCTTGACGGGATGCATGGATACTCAAAAAAGTATCCTTTTACTTCTTCAAAGCGTCCCTTTTTGCAGTAGGAGATTCTAAATTGGACTGAATATTATAAAGTTTGTACATTATAAGTTTCTATATTGAAATCGGTATTTCAGTATATTGTATTAAATATCAGTATTGGAAAAAAAAGATATGTTAGGAGTTTATACTAGTATTATGCAGAACATCTTCATGCCCCTATTACAGGAAATCTATCTGACTTCCTATTTAAAAATATATAATGCAAAAGGAACCTTACATATACATAAATTATAATCTTATATTTCTGGAATATTATTGTACATCTGCAATAGGTAATAGTGTTTACTTCGATTAATTCTCTGTTACTTAATGTTTGAGCGAAATATAGTCCCTTTATTGCCTACCGGAAATAATCCTCCATATATTAAAAAAAATCCTCTGCATTGATTTTGCACTCATGACTAGCAATTCTGAATAATGGTGGCCATATCTTCATAAAAATGTACATTATAAATTGCGTAATCTTCACTTATGTTTAGGTTTACACATAAAATAGTATCCCTAAGTCAAACCCATAATCTAGCTACACATCTTTACTCTAGATGTTTCTGAGCTGTATTATAAGACGTAGCATAAATTAGGGGTGTTGTTATTCAAATTCTTCATGGTCTGTAATCATAAGTAAAGCGTAAGTCGATACACTTGAAAGGTTTTAGGTTAGTGATGTCTGTTTAGTCTATCTACTTTGGCTGTTTCCCCCATTGGGGGGTAACCAACATAAAAAAAAGAAACAATACAGAGATTACTTTGCTCTATGGGCAATGACGAGAGAGCCAGCGACCATTCAGATGGCACTGCTGGAGTGCCACAGCCCATCCTCCAGGCTTTTCCACAACCTGTGTCCCTTCATAATGCCAACTCCCCTACTGCCCCTACCACAGGGCTACCTCTGTAAGATGCAGCCCCTTGGTAACAGCAGATGCCCAACAGAGCTGCGTTACAATCGCTCGCCACTCATTCCTATTCCTAGCACGCTCACTTGCTTCCCTCACATCCATCCTCCTGTCTGTTTAATAAGATGTAATTATTCTACAGCATATCTTCCCTGTCTTGTAATACTATAAACGAATGTACTCAATCATGTCAACTTCTTTAAATTCTCAACTCTTTGTTAGAGAATTTAGAACTAAGGGATTAATTCTGTACAAATGGATTACTAAAAGTTGCCATACTCACGGTTTAACTTGATCTTCCCTGACTCCTCTGATATCTGCTAGTACCTGAATATGCTCAGCAACTGTAATATTTCTCCAGAGAGCGTCATGTTGCGGGCAATAGCCTAGGTTAGCAAACACTTCTGAAAGACTGGATACTATTTCTTTCCCACATATTTGGACCTAATAGAAGGAAAAGCGAAAGACATTATATGCTCAATTACAGAACCCTCAGCTTTAGTATGCACGTTAGTAAAATTAAATGCGTTGTACATGATGGCCTTTACTTCAGGAAGATTGGAAAACATTTGCAGATGTTGAATAGCCACGTTTTCTTATACATGATCTGAGAACCCTACTGGATGTATATGTCACCTGATTCTCACTTGGTAAATCCTGCACTGAACTACCACCCGTGGTTCATGTCTCTATTCTCTTCAATAGAACTACTTGTACATAATGACGAAAGAGTTGTGGTGTATCACGAATGAAACACCTGTCATGTACTAGGCTCAGTGAGTCCACCTTTAGATGTATGGGGTCTATGGTGAAGCTACTATGAGCTCAGGCTTCAGTAAGGGTAAAATTCCCCACCTGGCTGCTCTCATTTGAGAAATATTCATTACATGGGTAAATACTTTTCAGTTTCTGATTTATTGTCATATCTCCTAAAATTTCATAGATAATTGCAGTCTCCTGTAAGAGTACATTATAGCAAATATTCTCAGCTACTGAATGACGATAAAGAGGGAAAACTGAGGAACTTACTCTTCCTTTTGAGGGTTTCTCCTGTGCTGTCATGATGCGCAAACTGGTAGTTTTTCCAGCTCCGTTTGGACCTAGTAAACCAAAAACTTGCCCAGCTTTCACTTCTAATGACACGCTCTTTAGGGCTACAAATTCCTTTTCCTTTTTCTTAGATGGTTTACATGGATTTTCTTTTTTATCTGGAGCCTTATACGCTTTACCTAAATCCTGTCAAAGCATAAAATCACTGTAATAACCATCTTAAAGCACCTTAAAGTCATTGCATTTAAAGGACTTAATATAATATTTATCTGTGTCTGTGGACAGATACCTTACTCTGAATTTGATAATGCAGCTGGTTCTTTTTATTTACACTTTGTGCTTAACCTTGTCACTTTTGATATATAGCCCTTTTATTTTTTATTTTAATTTTTTTTCCCAAGTAAGTAATGTTAATTTATGCATGATATAATCACATCTTTCTCCTCAGTATAGAAATAAACTGAGAACTTTTGTAGTAATGGGCTTTTTCCTTCTATTGTTTCTTGATATCAAAGTACTTCTGAAATGCATTTCCCACTCTGTCCATAGACTGTTACAGTTATTGATAGTACCTGTATCTACACATATAATAAAGTAACAAACTTGGCTAAGTTGACCTTACCTTCCCCCTACCATGTAATGGTTAAAGGCATTTAGGATGTAAACTTCTAAATCTATAAATCTCTTCATTAATTTGCAACCTTATCTGACTAGCAAGAAACATGTATGGCTTACTTACATAACTGTGGAAAATACTTAGCCCTTCATTTATCATTCATTCTATATCTTTGACTTCATTTTATCAATAAATAAGAAACATGTGTGACGCTTACATATATTATAGCAGGAGATACTTCTCCACCATTCATCAGTGATGCAGATACGGCTGCTCTCTCTGCAATGACATCGTCATCTTCATTTGTTGGTGCATCAATTCCACTTTCTTTGGACATATTTGGAGGTGGGCTCTGCAGTGAAAACAAGACAGTAGTAAAATATTGTAAAATCTCTTTAATGAATATATTATTTTAAATATAAATCTGTAGTTAGGTCATTTTCATCTTAGAGCCTGTCAATAATATCAGATAATTGTGAAATAAAAAGGATTTTCTGTGCAATACTACATATTCAACACTGTTTTTGTGCGGATAAAGTGCTTTAGGAATAATACAAAAATAATGTACTGTCTTAGTTAATTGAAATCTTATGAACATAAGTTTTATTTGGTGCACTTTTGTATGTCGTGAAATTACATATTTATATCCATTCAGGTTAACAAGGGAATAGCTAACTCATTCTACAGTGACACACTATACGCGATACTTGCAAAGTTTTTTAAGGAATTGCTTTCAGGTATAAAATTATCTAGACATGCCAAGTTTATAGTGATTTTCTATCTCTACTGTCACCTTACAGTGCTGTATGTGTTGTGAAGTAGTGCAATTTAATATTTCATTTTCTCTTTTTCTTTTGCTCTCATAAAACTCATCACCTACCAAAAAAAAAAAAAGTGTCATTAACAGGAACTTATTGCATGGTTTTTTTATCTAAGGTCAGTAGTTTTTTTTTTTTTTTTTATCTTTGCTGCATTCAGTCCATTGGCTGTCTCGATGTCACTCTCAGTAAAAAACGTAAACACACATACAAATTTTGTTATGCTCTGTGTACCAGTTTTTTGTATTTTAGCTTTTATTTTGAAAGTTTTTGGATATGTTGAAGAAATGTTTACTGGCCACTTTTTTGTGTAAATAGTCACTTTTCTCGTTATTAGCTGTCAGTAAATGAAATCAGGTTGTTTTGTTTTTCTAGCATTCATTCTCTATCTCATAAATTTTTCTTTGCAATTTTACCATTATCATACCTTTTCAGTATATACAATTCTGAGAACCGCATTCTTTTTTGCCTCAACTTAAGGGCGGTTTACGCGATTAAACAGTTCTTCGAACGCGGTTCGACAGACAAGTGTTTGAAGTGATGTTCGAACGTGTGAACGGGGTATTTGGTTGTCGAACACGTTCCGTGTTCGACAACCAAATACCCCGTTCACACGTTCGAACATCACTTCAAACACTTGTCTGTCGAACCGCGTTCGAAGAACCGTTTGACCGTGTAAACCCCCCTTTAGCATAACTCATTGAATATCTCTGCCTTCACGTTTGGAGAGGGGAATGGAGAGGGGTAAGGGATATCAAACATTCATTTGTAAAAACATATAAGGTGGTAAAATAAAGAATAGTAAGAAATTAAAAATAAGAAATTCTGATATTATACTGAATAATCCTCTTACGTAAACAGTTTACGATAACATCGATAGATACATGGACATCTAAGAATATGCTTTGAGTCTGGAAATAATTTTCTTAGAGAAGTTTGCTCTAAGCCAGTTAGTTTAGAAAGACATTATATGGACTCATGAAAATAATTATGAACATGAATTAATGATTGCAATGATATTAGATGCTCAACAAAAATAACCACCAGTTAAATGGGAGGCTAATGTGGAAGAATTTGCAGTGAAAAGAGAATGAGGTTTTCTGCAATGAGAATAACAATCGTTGTTGTTTTAGATTCTCCACACACGGATGGGTGAAACGGGTCATGGAGGACCAATAGGGCGGTCACCAGCCGGCGCAGACCCCAACCCCCCACTGTTGTGCCCAGCCACAGCAGTAACCTCCCCAGTAAACAGCTTAAACTCTCTTGCCTGGACGAGGCGCAATCCGTCGACCCCACGAATGCGAGGCCAGTGCATTACCACTGTACTAGCCAGGAGGTAGTTGTCGACTCACAATTTAGATAGTTTCTGTCTGGTCAGTCTTAGGCCAAATTGGTCATAAGTAGATTCATTTTAAATATATACCGCATAGTGAAATTATAATATTTTTAAGTCATATTGTGTGCCCTTTATATAACCTTTTTCATTATTTTTCTTGGCTCATCATTGTCATACTATAGAAATAAAAGAATATAAAATATCTTAAAAGTATTGGCTGATTATGCTTGTCTTGTGAGTCATTAATGTCGCAGCTCTTGCTGAGTTTTCTCCGAATTGTTCTTTTCTTTTTTCCTCATAAATTTACCATTTTTTATTTTTTATTGTTATTCCCTGAAGACTTCCAAACAATAATTAAAGAACAATTAATAAATATATTTTGAAAGTAATAGATTTAGTAACTGTTTATACCATGACCATCATGTAATAGAACAGATGAAAAAATTCGTACAGTCACAGTCGTAAAGTCGAACAATCGTATCGTACAGGTCGTAAGTTGATAACATGTACTGGTTAAGGTGAGTTCACACCGGCAACATGCAGTCGGAAACAAGTTGTAAATATTGACCTAAACATCGCAGTCGATATCTACAGACACCAGTAGTACCAACGTATCACTTACAGCGCCATGCCAACATATCGACACCATCGTATCAGTAGCAACACAAATTTCATTGCGTCTAATGTTGTCAGTTTTGTTGTTGACATGTTATGCTGCCGGTGTGGACGCATCTTTAGGGAGAGTTGGAAGTACCTACTGTGTATCTATATACCTATGGCGCTTTAAATTTGGAATGGGAGATCAGTACAAAGGGGTGATATAAAAATATATTGGTTCATATAATTACTGTGATCATCCTAATGCAAATTTGCTCAGAGATGAAATCTTTATAAAATTTCCTAACATGTCTCGAAGCTGCATAGTCAACAAAGTTCTTCAGTATTTTTAAGCATAAGTAACATTTCCACTAATAAATTTATATATATATATATATATATATATATATATATATATATATATATATATATATTATATATATATATATATATATTGAATAAGGATTTAAGCTGATTCTGATATTAGATTCACTAATTTCCCTAATGGACTCTCTCTCTCTCACAAAAAAAAAAAAAAAGTTTTACAAGTGAGGTACTTACTTTTATCCAAAGTGCTTCTCTCCAGCTCCCTCCTAGTTTTAGTGTATCAGCAAGTCTCAGTAGAATGTAGTATAATGGAATATCAATCAATAGCATAACAAACATGACAATGATTTCTCCCGTCATATAGTCACCAGCAGTCAATGAGGAACAGTCGCCTTTGATTGAGCACAGTATATAAATTTTGTTGATATAGTACAAAAGGCCAAATGGTATGTAATGAGGAAATAGTATAGTAACAACATAATGAATGTATTTTGCTACACTCACGCCATTGTCATTCACACCAACAGTCATATCCACGATTGAAACAGCATTGTAGCAAAGCATGCCTATTGTTGTGGCTATACTTGGGTAAAACTGTCTGGCTGTTTCTGCCTTGTCAAATATATAACCAAACACTCCTGAGTACAAAAGTGCCACAGGCATATAGAGCAAGTACAATATGGCTATTGCAGCAAATGCAGGAGGTATCATGAGAGAAGCCAAGTTAAAAGCTGCTATAATTATCAAAAGAGATATATAACATATTATATACATGGCACCCATAACCAAAAAAGATGATGAAAAATACAAATGGAATCCAACACCATTTAGGCGCATCATGTTCCTGACACCAATCTGTAATTGAAAATACAAGAAGATTACTTTTAATAATCAGTTAGTCTTGTAAAGCCCTGTATATATATATGCACTGTTATTATAATATTTAAGTTCATAATCATATAAGATGTAAAAATAATTAAGATATCCTGACAAGGACTTAGTAACAGTATACCAATTGTATTTCAAACCTTCTGAACATAATTCATGATATTTGTCATATGAGTCCAACGACATAAATACTGTTATCAGAATATACTAACTTCTCTGTCAGCAACAATATCCATAGCAAGACCGCATGGGACAATGGTAAAAGTCATGCCAATCATAAATGGAGCAAAAAATGTTGTCACGTCAAATTTAGCTTCTCCCTGCAGCTGCGGCAACATTTGTGATAGTATTGAAATTGTTGACGAATTACCAATTGCACTGGAAAAAAAATGCTTTTAAGTATTTAAAACAAAGTCTGGATTATATATTTTCCCTCTCTCTCTCTCTCTCTCTCTCTCTCTCTCTCTCTCTCTCTCTCTCTCTCTCTATATATATATATATATATATATATATATATATATATATATATATATATATATATATATATATATATATATATATGAACCATAAAGCCCAAAAATAAAACACAAAGAAAAACGAATAGGTACTATATATTACGACCAAACTTCGGTCCTCTTTGGTACAAATGATACAAAACTTACTGATACAAAGTGCAATACGTGGGGGGGGGGGGGAGCTGCATATATATATATATATATATATATATATATATATATATATATATATATATATATATATATATATATATATATATATATATATATATATATATATATATATATATATATATATATATAATATATATATATATATATATATATATATATATATATATATATATATATATATATATATATATATATATACACTCTGTTTGCCATTTTGAAAGTGGTTGATGAATCCTGTCTTGGCTAGATTTCCATGTTTGGTGCTACTTTTTCAAGTCTTACATAATGAGACTTTGGAATTTCTTAGTTACTGCTATTTTTCTATGGTTCACTCCATATTTTTCTCTTTTATGATCTTTGGAGCCCTTTTTGATCATGAGGAATTTAACAACTGTGTTCTGGACTTGATGGTGAGGTAGATTTTAAACCTAAGTTTTAAACTTCTTGGATATTGGACCCAACTAGGACAGTCACACACTTTTATCTCTCGTTTAACCACCTAACACATTTCGATGCCCAGTATGATTGGCCCTCTACCATAGATTTACTGATTGCAAGCAACGTATTACTGCCCTCACTGGACCAGATCTTAGTAGTAGTGAAGACACCTACTTTTCTTATATTACTGATGTCTTCTATATGGCATTTCATTAAGTTTACTCGTTTGTAGTTCTTGAAGAGAATTTGGCCTACTTGGGTTCTCTATTTATAGTCATCTACTTTGAATATTGGGAGTTACTTGGTAGATAAATTAGGAATGCCTGTATTGGTAAATGGATTGAAACAGGAGGCATTTTTTTATATTGCGACACACATTTAGCATGTATTTTTCAAAACATTGTGTTTCTTCGTGAAATGAATATTGCATAGGGATGATTATGTCGTCAGTATAGAAATGTTATTATTATTTGTGCATACAAGAGAATGTTGCTGATTGCAAGAGAGTTATGTATTTTGAAAAACTTGCTTTATGGTATAATCTTGATTAAATTGTCATCCCAGTTTCCCCGTCCTGTGTCCAGGAGGTCTTCCTGAGTCTTCGTTTGAGCGTTTTGCCTACTCATTATCTTTTTTATAATGTGAGTGGTCAGTCTTTTCTCTCCTATACATAGGGTTGCACCTCATAATCAGTGTTTTTGGGGAAGTCTTAAGTCCGGCATATTGAATTCCTATGTGAGTGGGAGTTCTGACAAGAGGGGTTTGTGGCACTCAGTGACTTAGGGGGTGAGTATAATGTCCATTTTACATCTGGTGATTAAGACAAAGTCATTATTTACCTTACACATTGTTATGGCTGCCAAAACTTGTGAAAGGCAAGATGAGGGAATACTTTAGCCGTTCAGGTAAAGATCATCACTTCAGCTGACATTTTGACATTTACACAGTTTAATAGGAAAATGAAATAGCAAAGGACAAGTGTCATAAATGCTCATAAGGTACCCCATCTACTTGAGGAAGGAAGAACCTTTATTTGATTCATGTCATCCCCTATTTCTACTTTTCCTTATTGGGAGAGAATATAAGAAGTTAATCATCTTTTTTATTCTTGAGGTATGTGATTTGCCTCCTTACCAAGTTTATTTGTTTTTTTATTTTGCCACCATTCCGTATTTCATCAGTTGTGCAATGTGATTTTAATGGAAGGAAAGTAGTACATGTAATTTATTTTGATTTTTAAATTGCTTTAGCTGTTTCTTATGTGGCATTTCTAATTAAATTTACCTGCCTTGGTATTAGGGACACAGCGTAACGCTACATGCAATTCAATAGCAGGATTATATATATCAAGTTTCATTTCTAGGTATTCTCTCGGAGCCTGCTCCTAATATCTCTTGTATTAAACAAGGATTGACTTTCAGCCACCTTATTTTCTCATTATATCAAGATAATTGTCTCTGATTGAAGGAGTTTGGTGTGCAGCTTTTGATGATGATGCTTTTTTTATTGCAGGCAGAAATTAATTCCTTTGTTGGAAACTGATCTGTTGATTGAGGTGCGAATATAGTACTGGGAAGTGTTGTTCCTTAGTCAGTGCGTCCCATGTTCAATGGCATTGTTCCTGGGTCCATAATATAATGCAACAAACTCTATACTCAGATTTAAGAGGTTTATATATTTTCCCCCATTCACCAAGTGATGAACAACATAACAAAGAGCTCTTGTAAAGTATTTGTATGCCTCTTTTGGCATCTCATGTGGAGCAAACAGGAAGACGTTACTGTCACTTTACAAGGCCTAGTTTTTTGGTGCTGTGATAAATGGTTCTGCTGATAAGACGTTATTGCCCAAGGTAGTAGGTTTTGTAAATATTGCACTGTGGGTGAATTTTGGGCTCCCTAGTACATCAATCATCTAACTGCAGCTTCAATGCATGCTTCCTCTTCTTTGATATTACTGATTTGTCATGTCATTAATACATTTTTAGGGCTTTACACACTGTATTTTTAAGTCAGTTTTCACCTGAGTGTATATATTGGTGGCTAAGGAAAAGGTTTTAGCTCAATCTTGGTAGGTTTGTTCCAGGATATGCCCGGTATCATTATGTAGTCAGCAATACTGACAGGGGAAAATTCTTAATGGGCTGTACGTAAAGCCACATTTAAATTAACATGAGATGCTTTAAAGGTAATATTCTTGACTCAGAAGGACCGCAAGTATAATTGTTTCATCTCTACCACCTTTATGCGTTCGTTTTAGGAAAAATCAATAAATAATTGTAGTACTGAATTTGCAATCTATGCATCTTTTTAGGATGAAATTTTATATTCCTAAAGAAGACAAACAGGAATCCAAGCTAGACAGGTATTTAAAATCTAGAAAGAAAACAGTCATTATGACATTAGTAGTAAATTCATTGCTAATTCAGTGGGCTACAAAAGCTTAAAACATAATGTACTTTAAGTTGCCTACCTCAGTATGGTATTACTCAGGAGATTGGTGAGAATAGGTAAAGAATGGACAAACGAATCATTGAAACTCAGAGTCATATTGACTGGGACTTCTTGCCTGAAAAATAGATATCAACATATGAGTGTACACTTTTACTGGTGATGAATTGCAACGAAAATACCAAATAAATTATAGTAAAAAAAAAGATTTCTTGGTGATCATTTGTATGATCTTATATATATATATATATATATATATATATATATATATATATATATATATATATATATATATATATATATATATATATATATATATATATATACACTCTCTGCCTTCCTTCGCTGGACACAGTAGGATGGCAAAGCCAACAAGAGAAATCAGATCATTACTATCCACTGATTACCATCTGGTTAGCTTGCAAAATAATAATAATAATAATAATAATAATAATAATAATAATAATAATAATAATGAAAATACAGTACACATCAGTAGTCTATGCAATGATGAAACTTTTTAAAATGCTTTTAGGATATATTTTAACAGATGTTAGAGAAGTTTAGCAACAGTCCAAAATCATAAGGTTTTCCAATTTTCCTTATGCTATAAGCTTACACCAAACTTTGCCAAACATTTAACAAATTAGAAAATGCAAATGTATCCTACATTTTACGATAAAAATTTTGTACTGTTTTTACCATGAAAAGAATTGTAGTCTTCAAACATTAATTTGAAGGGCTTAGCGAGTTTAGAGAGCCAAAAACCATAGCCAAAATTTGACATCTTGACTATGGTAGGTGGCTGGCGACCCCAGCTCAGTTAATGACAGCCTGCATTCTGTGCCCGGTTTGGAGGGTTAAGAGGGCTAGTGATTTCAGCCCAGTTTCGAGACCCCATCTATGACACATTCTCAACAAGGCAGATGATAGCAGCCTGAGTGTGAACTCCTCCTTTAGCTAATCGTTGTAAGAACCAGCAACCAGTGCTCAGCCCTTAAGTATGTTTTTTGGCATGTATAATAAGCAATACTGCACAACCATTCAGAAAACACATCATGACATCTTAAGGACTACACAAAGGACTAAAAATAATAACGGGCTGCACAGCTATAAACTACAGACTACTTACACCAAGAAACTTATGTCCTCAATTTCAAAGACCATCTAGACATGAAGAGCACATAAACACTTGCTGCAGCCTCCACAAACAAACTCCACCCACCACATTACAAAGCAAAACATCCACACACACGTGACCCATCTGAGTACAGTGCCAATGACACCATAACCCTCCAATTTCTTGATCAGGCCCGTATGTGGTACGCTATTGAATGCCTTAGCAAATTCTAGGAAGACTGTATCGAACGATTTATCATTGTCAAGTAGGCCTGTCCAAATATCAAGGCACTGCAGAAGCTAGGTAGCTCAAGAGGGATCTTGGATGTACCTATATTGGCAGTCCTGAAGAAATTCGTTTAAGTTCAAGTGCTGTAGATTGTGATCTCTGGTGATGGTCTCCATGGTCTTACAGATGACACTAGTGAGGCTGACTGACCTATAATTGGATTTGTCTGATTTTTTCCTTTCATGAATATTGAGGACAAGTGTTGCCACTAATATCACTGTCCCGGTTGAAGCCATTTAAATATTTTTTGTAGCTCAAGGTAATCAAGCTTGTAATATAAATGCCTGATTGGTGGAGGTGCCAGTTCAGCAGAGCATCCCCTGAATATTAAATGAAATACCTGAGTAATAACTCTTATCGATAGGTGCAATTAGACGGAGGTCATTAAGATCCCCTCTTCCTTGGTAAAAAGAGATCCTAAACATTAACAGATAGCTTAAGTTGTGGTGAGTAGACTCTCTGATGCACTAATATATACGAGTCTCTGATACATTCCAGAAAACGAGAAGCAGTATGGCTCATATCTGATGTACACAGATCGTTTGACCAGTCGATTTGGGTTATATTACAGTCACCACACAATAGAAAATGGCTGAAGTACGTCTGTGGGCATATCTCCCTGAGTACGAATAACATTTGAGTCATTTGTAATATCACTATTTGGAGAGTGATAAATGCATCCATTTCTACTATTTCGTACTTTAACTGATACCCAATTGTACACAGACTATTAGAAGTATAGATAACAGCGCCTCTGCAGTAACAATCACAAGTAGACCATACTGTATATCCCTCCACCTGGAGGTCCAGTTCCTCATATCTCATGATATTATTCTTGGGAGCAAACTCCAAAACACAAACAATATGGGGTGCATAAAGTGCAAGAACTTGGGAAAATTCAACCATCTTGTTGAGTAAATTATCAGCCTTGGCATAAAAACATGTGAAGTGAGTATTTACAGATTTGCTGTTCGAAAGTTCTATGTGGTTGCCTTGGCGTCAGCTTGGGTTTTGTTCTTCACCACCCTATGGTTTCTGATCTCCCACTCTGTTTTCTATCCTAAGTGCTGAGATAAATCTCGTCATGACTGAAAAAAATAAACCGCAAGCTCTCCCAAGCAGAGAGAGAAGGAGGGGGAGAGGTCATGGGAGAGAGGCTTTCATGGTCAGTTTCTATGAGCGTTTTATGAGTTTTAAACTTTTAATGACATTTTCTTGATCATTCCTTCACTGTTTTGCTTCATAGGAGAATGAGGCTAGATATTTAGTTAACAAAGTACTCTGTCAAGGTCGGTTGTAAAGTCGAACAGTCGTAAAGTGCATGAGTAGTAAGTTGTCTTGTTAGATAAGCACCACTTATCATATGTGGCCCACTCCTGGCACCCAGTTTTGGTGTGCAGTTGAAGGATTCTTCACCTTACACTTGTTTACTTTTAAATTTCAATTGTTGGTCAGAGTTTTACTCCATTGTGGTAGATGTTATTAAAACACACAATAGTCAGAAAGATACATTGTAGCGCAAAACTGCAATATCACTTGGGAAAACTACTTGATACAGTATGTAAATATATAAGTAATAATTTTGGGATCCAGTAGAGATAAATAACCCCAGAGTCCTTTAAGATTATTCACCTTTACAAGACAAGTCTTGGGGTTCTTCATATTTATAAGGTAGTTATAGGGTTTATTTGTATTTACAAGGTAATTATTAGTTGTTTTTCCTTTTACTTGCATTTTTGTATTTGTGTGAATAAATTTTCTTTGTTCTTACTTTTGTTTTCATTATTCCTACATGATTTCAATTGGTTCTTATAAAGACAAACAACGGGTTATTCAACTTTACAAGTTTAATTACTGGGTTATTTAACTTTACAAGTTTGATTACGGGGTTATTCAACTTTACTTGGATTATGGGGCTTATCTTTACAATATCCTAATTTTGGAGTATATATATAAAAAAAAAAAAACGCTTCTCTTCTTTAGTTTACAGATTAGGTTTTTGGAAATGTCTATAAGTGAATATATTAAATTAATATTCTTAACTTAATTTGAATGCAAATGTTAATTTAGTTTCTGCACTTACAGTATCATTGGTTATATAAAACTTTAATTTCCTGCAAAATTTCCATCCCACGACTCAAAAATCCAATTCTGTTTATACTAATCCATAAGAATACATGAACCATATTAATTATTTTAAAATTATTGCTGTAAATGTTTCCCTCTGTGTTCTGTAGGAGAATGTGTAATATAATTTCTTCACACTGGAGATATCTGCATGCAACAAATGTGATGAGAACATAAAAAAACAAAAATATTTGACATTGGTTATAACTACTTACATGTCCAGATCAGGAAAGTCGTCAATATACCAGGCAGACATGTGAGGTCGGAGTTCATACAGCTGTGAGTAACTTCCATTGTAGGAATCTAAAGTTACATTATCACTGGCAAATACAGCTTCAATAGCAGCTAGATCGTAGCCAGTATTGTTGTATAGTAATGCATCGTTATTGCCGTAAGTCCCTGTATAAAGAATAAAATTATATTAAGTAACTAATGATTCATATTGTACCTTAGGAGAGGAGAGGTACTTTCTGGCTCCATATCTGGAGGTTCCATATTCAGCTCCCTAATATACCTTCATAGCCCATCAACTCGGTATGCTCAGAAAGTACCCTAATAGATGTTTGGAATAGCATGTTAAATGCTCTCATACCTTGAAAAGGACAAACATGCTAGTTCCACAACTCTCATAGAAATTAAATAGAAAAATATTAGTATTGATAGAAATTACCATCATTCACCCTACTTACTTACTTAGGATAGGAAAAAGGGAGAGGGGATTAAGGATATAAAGGCATTGGAGTGAAAAAGCACGAAATTTAAATAAAGTAAGAGATAAAGACAAAAACAAAAAGAGAGGGGCAAACCCCCGTGCTAATCATTCACCGTAGGATGCGATGGGATAGGAGAGGAGGGGAAAAAAAGGGAGGCGATTAAGGCTTTAAGGGAATTGAAGGGAAAACCTAGAAAATTAAATAGATAAAAAAGAGAGGGGCAGACCCTCGTGCTAGGTTTTGACCTGGAATGAATCATTCACGGTAACGGTGGATGCCGGACCTTAAATACACCACTAGTAATAAATAAGTAAGTTCATATATATGTATGTAAATATATATTAATTTACTGCACTCACTGCTTGTCACATGATGCAAAATGATGCCCTTGTAATAATATAGTTAAATACAGAAGCATTTATGTAGAAGTCTACTAACTAAAATGCATAATTTGTTTCAACTGATAACTATTATTCTTAGCTATTGCCACTCTTGGTTCTACTTCATTAGGAACAACTCTACAGGTTCCTTTACTATAGCTGTATGGTCAACTTTTCTGTATTAATTCAGTATCACTGTTGGTTGTTTTAAGCTTCCATCTCGAAATTCTTGTATTATTACATATGATAATAGGCTTATACGCCACTGTTGCATTATAACTATATTTCTCTATATTTCTAGTTATGATTACCCAAATCTGAATGTCTTAGACTCTTAGCATAAACACATATAACTAGAATTTAGATACAGTCATTGATTGTGATAATAGTACCAGAGCCTCTATTCTTTATGAGATAATGATGATAGTGCCAGAGCCTCTATTCTTTATGAGATAATGGTAATAGTGCCAGAGCCTCTATTCTTTATGAGATAATGGTAATAGTGCCAGAGCCTCTATTCTTTATAAGATAATCATAGAAATCTAGAAGGTTTAACTGATATATGCAGTACTAGGGATATATAATTCATATTCAATATTTTTTTTATATTTTCACAAGTTTATTTACATAAGCTGGCTATAAATGAGGTTTTCCCCATTTCCTATCTGTATTGAGGAGTCAGTAACTACTTTGAATACATGTGTTCATTGTGCTGAAACCATTCATCATACCTTTAAGAATTGTTTCTATGTCATAAACAGTCAGTGATGGTTCTGAGAATTTTTTACTCACCTTATAAAATAATTAAAATGTAAATTAAAAACTGAAAATCAAGATTCCTAATTACAGTATTTTTGTAACAATAACTTACATGGGTTAAGTGCCAATATAACGTCAGTTGGTTTGCTAAATTCTTGCATATCTGCCAAAAGTATCGAGACAACAAGAAATACCACTGGAAAAACAATGAGGAACACGATAGCAGCAGGTTCTCGAAGTAAACCAATCATATTAATCTTCAACTTAGACTTGAAAGCTCGCCATGTCTCCCGTCTGAAAAGAAATAATGATTGACTCATATATTTTTTTACTTTTTCTTAATGAATTTTTTACTTTTTCTTAATGATTTTTTTTACTTTTTCTTAATATTTTTTTTACTTTTTCTTAATGAATTTTTTACTTTTTCTTAATGAATTTTTTACTTTTTCTTAATGATTTTTTTACTTTTTCTTAATTTTTTTTTACTTTTTTTAATATTTTTTTTATTTTTCTTAATTTTTTTTACTTTTTCTTAATAATTATTTTTACTTTTTCTTGTTCAAGGGTTGAGCGTATTATTTTCCAATTTATTATGCCTAGAGTAAACGGAAAAGACATATTTCTCAGCAAACTTTGCTTTTGTGGCCTGGAATATGAAATTTTCAAAATTCATCCACATTCTTGAACATTCCAGGTAGATTCAGCGCTGAGTGAGTAAGAGATAAATTTCTGGAACTAACAAGAACTTTCAAGAACTTTCTAAAATGCCGTTGAACTTACTAGAATGTTCAAGAGCTATCAAGAATGTCGTAAAACTTAAAAGAATTTTCAAGAATCGGATCATCTGAAGAATTGTCACCCCATTAAGTTCACCTGAAGACTCGTCACCCCGTGAGATCCAAGCTGAAGAGTTGTTACCCCAACCTACAACACCTGAAGAATCAGACCCTGGACAACATTGGATATAAAATCCAAAATAACATATATGAAATATATTGCGTGACTAAGCAAGCCTAACCTAACGTAATCTAGGTTAGGTTAGGTACGTACCATAATAGGGTAAATTTGGGTGTTCAAGCAATGAATCTTAATTTTCGTGAGTATCCTCAACTACCAAAATTAGAGAGAGAAAGAAAAAAACAAAGAAAAAGTGCTGAAGAATCGTCACCCCAGAATGTCCAAATGAATAACCGTCACCCTAAGATACCTCACGTGATGAATCGTCGGCCTAAGATTCTCCATATGAAGAATTATTACTCTGCTGAACTCTGGGGTGACTATTCTCCAGGTGATCCAAAGAATCTTCTGGAATGTATTAGAACTTGCAAGATTTTTCAAGAACTATTTAGAATTTTCTAGATGTCTCCTTATATATATATATATATATATATATATATATATATATATATATATATATATATATATATATATATATATATATATATATATATATATATATATATATATATATATATATATATATATATATATATATATATATATATATATATATATATATATGGGCTCATCACTCAGTATGTCATTTTAGTTCCAGCTGACAAAATAAACACAAAGACATCTGATTTTATCAGAGATGGAATCAAGAAGCAGCAAACATTCTGCTATTTATGTGACCAGTTTATCAATGCAAAAGTGAAAGAAGTTCTGTGACACAATCTGGTAAAATGTGTGCAGCCTACAAGGCATATTTCGGTATGCCTGCCTAGGATCAAGACAAACCCTGGGCAAATCAATTTTTCCTGCAAGAATTTCAAAGAACTCTTGAAGGTAAGAGAGAATTTTCCTGCATGAATATCAAGATTTTATGTAATACAAATTTCATACCTTTATATATATAAATATTTTGTATAACCAATAGTAAAGAAGACATATCTTAAATGTAATATTTTCATGAACATATTTGTGGATAAAATATATTTTTTCTTCAAAAGAACAATTTTTTTTTCTCTTTTGCAGGATGGCACAAATGGGAAAGAGAACCATGATATTCTCTGCTCCAAGAATTTGGTATAAAACTACTGACCACTCACGCAATGGCTACTTATGCATGGTGGACTCTTCCAAACGTTGAGCTGGCAAGCATACATCTGCTATCATGTATCCGAACTTTCCATCATCCATAGCCCCGGCACCAAGCTGCCCTGAGCTCCCTGTACCCACACTGCCAGAGAGAAAACACCTCTCCTCAAAAAAAGCAGGAAATCAGGAAAGGCAGTAGACGTTGCAGATCAAGATAATAACAATTTTAGAGTTGCAGCTAATGAGAGAATCCCACACTACTCCAGCAGAAGAGACCATAGTGACTTGAACATAAATCTTCGTCTAAAAAAGTCAAATGACAAGCTTTTAACATCTAGGCTAAAGAACTGGAATTTGTTAGATAAATTTGTGCAAATCAGAAGATGTGTAACTGACATTTGTAAAACATCTTCAGTTGTCAAGAGGGGCTCTGCTTCTGCCATAATGTTCTCTGCGAGGCCTCTGGGTTTATCTATTACTCCAATGGGTGGTGAAGTTTAATTGATACATCTTTCAAAAGATTTAAAGCTGCGTTGCTCCATAACGGGAATAAGTATCCATCTCTTCCCTACGGTCATTTGATGCACCTCTAAGAGGGATACAGTAGTGTTGAGACCTTGCTAAAAGCCATGAAATATGAGTACAGCTGGGAGGTTATCGGAAACTACAAAATGTTGAGATTCCTAATGAGTATCCTGTCGTATGAATTTTGGACTTCCATTTGAACTCACACTTTGTAAGATGACTGGGTTATCTCACCGTTTGTCACCACTGACGTAATGTTAAATTACTATGTTATAATTATTAGTACCAGACGGGTACAAGGTAAGAATGGACAAGCAGTGATTCCTTTGCTTATATTTATTCTAGAGTACAACACAACTTCGACACCTCAATGCCCCCACCCTATGACTATCACAATCTATGATCTATTCGTGCCCCTGGCAAAGTTCTAACTAACTGTCTCTGCCCTGGGTGGCTCTTGAAATACCCCCAGGGGCAGGGCATGGCTTGACATCCAATTCTGCCAATGAAATCAAGTGACATCTAGTCCTGCCAATCAACGCCAGGTTCAAAGTGGAATCCCGCCTACTTCCGGGGAGGAGCTATTGGGCATCTCTCCAGGGCATGTACTTACGTACGGGCCACATGTTTATGTTTCTTGTGGTTTAGGAAATGGCTAACTTCCTGGCCTTTCCTGCCCTTCTCCAGGTTCCGGTCATATATCTCCTTGACACTTTCTACAAACATTGTAATAAAATATCTGTGCCCTCGACCAACCGTTACCCCTCAAGATTTGTTACAAGTTTCAGATTCTGGCTTCAGCATGACGGACTGGCTTCAGCATGACGGAAGTCATACGACATCCCTCCCAACCAAAACTGAAATATCTCTTATTTCAGTCGAAGCATGGGCTAATTTTTCGAGAGCTCTTGGACATATCCTAGCTAACATTAGTTTACAATAGAAATGGGGCCGAATTATTTAAGCTATCATCTAAGAAATCCTATTTCTATGAACCCTAAACAAATTATACAAACATAATATATATATAGTATAATTTCAGTGTGTAACTAATATCAAACATTAATTAAGATCAAAAGTCAGTTTAAATCAAAACATTAATTCATCTACCTCTCTCGTTTCTTCAAAAGACAAAATTGAGTTAATTACAGTAGAATTATGACTCATTTAGAACATTAGCAAACAATTAAGTAGAGTATTAGCATGTATAAACATGTAAAATGCCATAGACCATAACATCAATAGTAATTTCTATAAGAAACCTTATCTTATAATTTCTACTCTTATTGTTACTATGGGCACTAATTTATTTTAAAATTTGGCCTTAAAACTACTCCTGAAACAAAACATGTTTTACTGTGTGTAAAGTCGAAACATTTACTATCTTGATATGCAATTACTATTCAGAGACCAATTAATATAAAAACTTAATGAACCTAAAGATTAAATCATAATTCAAATAATAATGATGCTAAAACAAAACACTAATATTATTTAAGCAGAAAAACAACTTATTAATCTTAGTGCAAATCATACAATTTATCCTCAAACAAAACATTTGTTACTTTCATATTATATTACTATTCAGAGACCAATGGATAGGAGAACTTAATGGACACAAAGATTAAATCATAATTCAAATAATAATGATGCTAAAACAAAACACTAATATTATTTAAGCAAAAAAACAACTTATTAATCTTAGTGCAAATCATACAATTTATCCTCAAACAAAACATTTGTTACTTTCATATTATATTGCTATTCAGAGACCAATGGATAGGAGAACTTAATGGACACAAAGATTAAATCATAATTCAAATAATAATGATGCTAAAACAAAACACTAATATTATTTAAGCAGAAAAACAACTTATTAATCTTAGTGCAAATCATACAATTTATCAATGGCACTTATTCGAAACTATATCTAAGGGAGACCTGAGTTTTCGCTTAAAATTATCTTAAAGCTAGTAAAACAAAAAAAAATAAACATAAAAATAAAAATATTTTGTCTTTTAGCATAAAAGACGGTGGGGACATTTTCTTTCCCATTTTTTCAGTTCTAATACGGGGGTAATTTTAATTAACTAATAAGGGATTTTTAAATACCCTTCTTTCTCTCTTCACTAAAGTTTGGACATGTATAGGGATTATTTCCTTGTTTCTGGGATTTCATCAAGATTACATGGTTTTTTTTTTTTTAAAGTAGTTTAAAACTTTTATTTTTTTAGGACTGTTCTCTCTTTCTAGGACGACTTTTAATTTCTCTGTCTAGGACGACTTTTAATTTCTCTGTCTAGGACGACTTTTAATTTCTCTGTCTAGGACGACTTTTAATTTCTCTGTCTAGGACGACTTTTAATTTCTCTGTCTAGGACGACTTTTAATTTCTCTGTCTAGGACGACTTTTAATTTCTCTGTCTAGGACGACTTTTAATTTCTCTGTCTCTTGCTCATGAATTCTTGCTAGGTGCGATTCCACGGTTTCCCTCGGGGATTCTATTTTTTTCACTCCCTC